>CANUEX010171223.1:0-13326 GCA_948099535.1 Jatropha multifida | reverse complement strand
AATTAGACTATTTAAATTCGGTTTTCGATTCGGTTCGCGGCATAAAATATTATTTTTGGCCAATTCTCATTGGTGAAAATTTATAATTAAATTTTAAATAAAAATTCTTTTAAAAATAAATTAATGGGTTATTTCACTTACCTTTAATGAAATATATTTATAACAAATAATATTAAAGATAAAGTATATTTATTATAAATAAAAATTAACATTAGTATATAAATCTATAAATATTAATTATATTCATCAAATGTCAGATATATTTTTGGATTAAAAAATTAATACACTAATAAAAGATTTAGATTTAAATAAAAAAAATTAATATAACCAATCATTTAGTATACTAGTCAAAGAATTTAGATGTATTTGAATAGAAAACTAATATAACCAATTAAAATTAAATATTTCCTCAATTTCAAAAGGATAGTCCACTTCCTATTAAATAGGAGTTATTACGGTTGAAAAATAATTTTATTCATATAACTTTCCTATTATCTCAATCTTAAATAACACATAATTAATTATTATATTAGAATAATAGGCAAAAATTAATAAGAATTATTGAAAATAAAATGAAATTTAATAAAAATATAATAGATAATTTAAAGATTACCTATAATGTAAAAAATGTAAAAAAAATGCATTATATTTTTTAGACAAACTAAAAGGAAAGATGTATTTTTTTTTTGAAAAATAATAGAATTAAAATCCCAAAAACAGGTACTTTTGTTGATCTATAAACTTAATATAGACATTTTTTGCAATCCCAATATTGGCTTCTAGTTTTATATATTATATATAAATAAATTATGGGATTAAATTTTAATTTGGTCCCTGAATTTGTTTAATACAGTTAAAAAGGTTAAATTTGACCTTTTGAACCAATTAACCCTTAAATTTATATAGAATAATTAAAAAAATATGATTTCACTTTTTAAGCTAATTTAACTCTTGAACTTATTTAAAATGATTAAAAAAATCATATTTAATATTTTAAATCAATTTAATCTCTAATTCTTAATTGTATTTACAATGTGAATTATAATAGGCATTTATTAAAATTATAATTGAAATTGAACTGATTAATTTATTAAAAAAATTAATTAATTATAAAATATAAAAAATTAATGTATGAAGTATATTATATATTTAGTTTGTAATATGCATTTTTCATGTTGAACAAATTAAAGTTATAATATATGCTTTATAAATTTATTGTATTACAAAAAATGATATTTTTGTAAGTTAAATTTATATTCATTAGTGTTGAAAAGATTTGATGTGAGTATTCTTAATGTAGAACAAAAAATAATAAAAAGTCAATCATATTAAATTAAAATTAATTATTAAATTTTAAAAGGAAATTTATTTATTTATTTAGTCATTGAGGTATAATAAAATTATTTAAGTAGTCCTTTTATTTTAGCTAAATATTCATAACGTCCATGACTTTTGCATCCGTCAATTTAGGTGGTCCTTCCGTCCAATTTGTAGGGTAGTTTCTGTTAAGTCACAAGGAAATGATGAAAATGCCCTGGACAATCTCAAAGTCCACAGACCCTCTCTCTCTCTCTCTCTCTCTCTCTCTCTCTCTCCATCACCGTCGCATGCACTACTTCCACCATCGCCGCCCCTGCCATCAACATCCCCCAGCCCGACATCTTCTCCACCGCCGCCTTCACCATCACCACCTTCAAATTTGACGGAAACTCGCATTTTAATCCAACCTGTGAAGGAAGGACCTCTTCTCTATTAGTTATGTCACAGCCCATTTAATAATTCTCCTCTTTGCTCGAAGTCTCACGATTAACAACACTCAATTTTTTAATTCTCTCTTTAGTCGATTTCTCCAAAGATAGAAAGTCACCGTTCAAAACTTCTAATTATCATAAAACTAACATCATCCGCCTGCTGAAAACGGCTTCCACGGCCCAGAACCGATTTGAATAAGCCATACGCAGATCTTTCTTCTCTCTTTCTTCCAAATTTGAGCTCTTCTTCAACAGAATGAAAAGAGACAAAAGAACACTGGCGTTTATGGATTTCGACAATTGAGTAATGAACAGAACAGCAACAAAATTAAGAGAGTAGCTTTTTTTTTATTTAATTATTACCAGAACGTAAGGATGGAGAAAACTGAAAAAGTGGTGTTTGGGTTTTTGTTCCAAGGAAAGAGAGAATCAATTTTGTTGGCAAATATCTCGCTCTCTTCCTCCGAGTGCGAGTATAGGAAGGTGAAGGAAAGATCTCTCTGGTAGAAGATGAAGACGAAAGAAGAGAGGTTGAGAACAGGGACAAAAAGCAAAGCAAAGAGATTGAGTGAAGATCAAGAAGAGGGAAAGACCACTTGAGTGCTCATGGAAGCCATGGCAATGGCAAGCAGGCTTGGTGTTCTTGACTGATCATGAATTCTTTAATAGTTTAATCTTATGAACAATGGCAATGGCAAGCAGGATTAAATTATAGTAGTATTAAGTTATAGACTATTAATTTTGGTTATAATTATTTTGCTGCAGTTGAGAAGGCTAAGAGAGTGGACAAGAATGGGTTTGAGGAGCAGAGGTGGTTTGATATGGTATTGACTATTCATGGCAGGCATTGAAGAAATGTGATGTATAAGTAGCATTGTTTATATGTTTTGCAAATAAGGGCAGTTTTTGTCATTTTGAAAAATGTTCCTCAGCTCTTTTTGTCTTTTTCTAGTTATTTAACGGAAATTGGCTTAAAAATTGAAGGGAGGGACTACTAAATTAATGGATATAAATGTCAGAGACACGTTAAATATTTACTTAAAACGAAATAATTACTTAAATAACATCGTCACACCTTAAGGTCTAAATAAATAATTCCTATTTTAAAAATCTAAATAAATTTATAAATTTAAGTGGTTTAAAAAATAAAATCAGATTTTTTTAATTATTTTATATAAATTCAAAGGCTAAATTAATCCAAAATGTTAAATTTATTCTTTTTTACCTTACTAAATAAATTCAGAGAACAAATTGAAATTTATTCTTAAATTATGCTATTGTTTGATTGGGAAAACAATCCACAAACAAAATAGAAATAGATGTTAGAAGGTTTTTATTAGAGAGGAATTAATCATTGAAGAAAAGCATTATTTGAGAGGAATCAATCCACAGGAATTGATTGATCGATGAAGTTGAAATTATTTTCACCAACAAGATCTCATTCCACAACAATAATATACCTGATGAGTCTGCATACAAGATTTAACCCTTGAAAATACATATAAAAAAATATTTTAAAAAAAAACTTATTTTTAACGAGGATCCTGCAGACATGCAGCTGGGCAATCTCCACAACTTCAAAATAATCGACAGACTGTCCATGAAAGAGCAATTTACAGCAGAATAAGCAGAAAGCCATGTGGTTATTTCTAGTGGCTCACAAAGCGACTAAAATATGAAGACGACACTGTCATGAACTCTAGACTTCTGGTTCTGAGCAACACATTCTGATATCCACATCAGATTCCTGATCTCCTGCTCCCTCAACCTTATGTATGCAAAGAAGACGGCATAATGGAACTGCAGTTCGGAAAGGATAATGGGCATTCCGTCACGAGTTAAATGGAAAAATAAGAGCAGAAGGAACTAGGAAATGGCCAATATGAATTAACGTCGCATTTGTGTAGTTATTTTAGAAAAGTTTAGCTCTAAAGCGATCAATCATGGCAAAAGAACATTTTTTGCAAACAAATATAATTAAAAAAAAAAAAAAGGAATGAGAAAATTAAGCCAATCAGGCATGCCATCTTCTATTCCTTCTAGTAATTTGCTACTCTTTCAAGGAACCCAAAACGATCAGAAGATGAACCATTTCATCTGGCCATTCAAAAACTAATACAAACCTGCTGCTCAAAAGATAAGCAAAGCCTTTTCACTTCCTCCTCGTAAAATGCCTTGTCAAGGAGTTGGCTCTCACCATAAGACAACTTGTTAAAAATAGACTGATATGGAGGATATTTTTCCATCACACCACGAACCTTGTAACAGCAACCAAAAATAAAACAAAAAAATAAAGCAATGTCACATTATAATAAATTGATAAAGCAAAAAGAACAAAAGATAGGAAATCATAGTTGAGACAATTTTAAAGAAAAATAATTGCTTCCTACTCTACTGCTCAATTTATAACTACATATGTGCCAAGCAAGAGAAAATTTCAAAGAAAAACCTGCATCTTCCAAAGGTTGCTATCTATTATAAGAAACCAACCACCCCCGAAAAAGGCAAAATAAACTAGGTAGTTCCATATGATAAAAGTTCAACAATAGCAACTATAAATTAGCAGCATTTAGCAGAAATGGCCCTCCAAGCTCTAGGAAAGCAGATATTGAAAGAAAGGAGGCATTCTTGGCAGTAAAACAAACTCTTTTTCTATTTCATGATTTAAGCATAACACAACAAACCTGATCTAAATCCTCACATACAGCCAGTTCTTCATGCCCATAAGGGTAACTGCATAAGGACACATTTGTCAGAGAGACATTCAAAAAGAGAATAATCAAAATGCAAAAAATAACAAAAGAAAAATAAAGTCGGGTATCAGTAATAACTTACAGTAAGCCAAAGTTAGAGTACAATTTCCTACGATCGTCCCGAGTGAGCTCAGTGCCAATGCTAAATAAATTAAACCACGTCAACATCAGAACTCAGTAGAATTAAAAATTAGACAATTATTGTATTCAAAGAAAGCAATAATTGCGAGCAACCAAAATTGGCTTCATCAGCTCTTCATTTCTTTCCTAGAGGAAAGGAAGGAAGTGTAAATAGAATTAGAAGCATAAATAGTACCTATTTATGGTGATATTGACAGCTCTTCTATCAGCCTCAAAAGCGAGGAGATCAGACATTATCTCAGCTGTAGCGCCACCAAGTTTCTACTTAATCATCAAACCAAACTTATAAGAAAAAAAAAAAGAAAAAATGAAGATTTCAGATGAATATACAAAAATTTTAATATTCTTGTTTTAGAAAACTATTCCCACCTGACAAAACCTGTAAAAGTCCTCAAGGTATGCCTTATAAAGGGTGTTCCGCATAATTTCAATATTCATGTCATCCAAGTCCTAGAAATGTAACAATTGAACAAAATAAGATGCAAAAGATGAAATCAAAAAGCTTTTTGCAAGAGAAATAGAATTTCCTATAACTTCACTGCAATAGATGCTAACAAGAACCAAATCAGTATACACATCAGTGCATGCACCACATATAGCACATGCTAACTACAAATTTATTCACTATGATGTTAACTCGGAAAAGCAACAAAGACTGGCACTAAGAGAATATAAAAAGCTCAATATTCTTGGCTGTCAATGTAAATCATTTCATACTGTCAAAGCTCTGATGATCTGTTCTACAACAATATATAGGAATATAGATCCCCACATAAAGCAAGCGTGAAATACATGATTGTGCTCATGCATGCGACAATTAAAAGCGATACACAGAACAGTAGATTTTTGTGATACCTCAGACGTGATGCACTCTGAGAAGTATGGAGCCAATGGTGTGTCAACAAGCACCAACCTATAAAGCTCTCTCATATTCTGAGCAACAGCCAGGGTGGCAATGCTGAGAGAGAAAGACAAATAGAAAAAATTAAGATAATCTTCATACGTTATCAGCAAAAGAAATAAAAATGAACAATGTTTGAGGGACAAACCTGTCAAACATGCCTAAGGGGTGGCATTTCTCCAGGAGCTCCTGGACATCCCTCTCATGCAAGGTCCCAGTGACTATCAAGACAACATTGTCGATCATGTGTCCATATCTGATGAAACAACAGAAGAGTCAAGAGTTATAATTTTTTCTTTTTTCACTACCTTCAGAACCACAACCAAAAAGATGACATCTCAGCTACTATCCAATGCTAAGAATGTTCCAAATCGAATTGAGCCAGTGCAACTCCTACCGGGTTAAGTAATTGCCAAGTAGAATAGATCAGCAGTCCAAATATGACTGTAGAAAGTTTACTTTAACCAAAGATTGGTCAAAACTTGGATCAACCAAACATTAGTTTTGAGGGTATATCCATCTGCTTGCTTGCAATTCTCTAGTGCTAGACATCACATGATATAAAGGGTATAATAAGTATATCAAACTAAGAATGCATCAAAACTGAATAGGAACAGGAAAGAATACAGGAGAAGATCTTATTTAGATGGACTGGTAGCACAGATGGCCTCTAGAATGGAGCAGGCAGTGCTGTCAGTTACAGTAAGTGAGGGGATCACAGACTAACCACTTTGGCAATTCATGGTGGAAAAAACCTTTCAAAAATCTGGGGGGACAGAGAGCAAATTGAGACGATGAGAGATGCAAAGGAGAAAAAGCTTATTACGTGATTAAGGACCTTCCATTTAGACAAGGGCATTTGTTTTAGCACGTATGTTAAGCCTAGGCATACTACTCTTTCTGGGATGATAATTAAGGGAAAATGAAATGGAGATGGAAATTGTTTGGTCTTATTTGAAATCCTTTCCATGCTCCACCAGTTGATGAGCCAAGGATTTATCAAACTGTCCTCAAAAACTTGAAAGGAAGAAGAAAAAGATACAATATTTTGGACCAAATCATCCTGGAATGGTCTGACATGCACTCCGACCATATACCAGATTGACTTCCTTAGAAACTAAAGTATTCAATATGTTGGGCATGCAATTTAAATTTCTACAAGATAATGGAATGATCAACAATTTAAAAAGCAAAGTTCACGTACGTGCAATACTCTAAAAAGGTGGATAACGGCTCTGTTGCTTGACATAACATATGCTTGTACTCATCAACAAGTTTAAGGGTGCATTTCTCCACAATTGTAGTTGTATGCAGTGGAGAAGGCTCTGCAAGCAAGTTATGAAGAACATAAAGAATTTAGAGAGTTACAATTGAAACTACAAGTTCACTTATACACCTGAAATAGAACTGGCATAGAATTTCAATTGCCACATCATAAATAGTAAAACCAAACATAGAACAGCTAACCTTGAAGTCACTATGTATGAATAACAGTGAACTGAACAGACCTGATCGCTCGCTATTTGCACATATGCAGATGACTAAAGCATAAAAGAACCTAGTAGAAATTTTTCTTGTCATTGCATTATCAATAGACATGGTGATTATACCCCCAAGTCTTATCCACAGTTAAGTCCTTTTTATGGTTTCTTTTTCTCTTTACTTAAATCCACTTTCTCCTAAAGCATACACAGATGTTCTCTGCTAGTGAAAACCATTTTTATTTTTGTCCCTATCTATTCTTTATTCAGACTTGCTTTCCTCTAAAAGGATTACCCAAATACATCTCTTAATTGCTAAAACCATTTCTTTCATTCCCATGCTATGGAAATTATCAGCAAACCTTACATAAATGCTACAAGGGACTGACACAATTCAATTGTTCACAATACGAAATCACAGTGGACATGGAAGCTAACTAACTGCATCTACTAAAATCTCTCAGAAACCTTTTACGGAATTTAAATCTCCTCTATCAGCTCAAACAGTACCAGAAATCCGCTCAATGAGAGAAAGTAAAACATTGCAAATATTATCAGTGACTAATATTCTCGATATTTTATCCAATGAATTCAAATGTATAATTCTGCAGGGGCAGCGTTTGATACTTAAAAAAGGAAAATTTTCTAGCCAAAACACGGTGTCACTTCACTGATCTCACTTTTCACAGTTATCAACATCAATTATCCCTCAACTCATACACGCAGAGAACAATTATATACCAATCTGCCAAACAAGTAAATCAGTAATTAATAAAATGACAAATCAATTCTGCAGAAATTTCCAATCAGGACACGAACAATTCACATTCCCAAACACAATCGCATCATCACATCATATTTCTCTCAAGCTCCAATTCACATAAAAATCAACTAATTAGATCCAAACACTCACTTGAATTACCAATTACACTCAGTTCTCTCAACAACACAGAATAAAGCACAAACGAAATCTATATAAGAAAAGAAAACGCACCGTTTTGAAGGTAGGGACCGTACTCTGTAGCAGAGAGATGCATCTTGATATCGTCAAGGGTTTCGCACTGACATAGATTGTTATAATCAGCGGCGGTGAGAAGACCTGATCTGTGTCCTCTTACGATTGCCTCCAGGTATCCACCATGGATGTTAAACGTAAGCGCCTCGAATCCGTACATCTTTAAGTAAATTAGCAATCAGAAGAGATAGATCTAGAAGAAGAACCAGAGGGTCCTCTTCGAGAAAACCCTAAGGTTGATGCAGGCAAGAAGGGTGAGAAAGTGTGTGTCTGGTTCAGCAAAATGAAAAGGAAGGAAGGAAGATAGGAAAGAAGGACACTTGTGGATTTTGTTCAGATTTTTGCATTCGATACACCGTAATTCACATGCACATTTGATTTTAGTTGTTTTCCAAATTAACCCTCCTTTCACAAGGCTATAGCATGTTGTAGGAAATTAGGAGTAGGATGGAGGATCAGTTTGCTTGCTTTCCTTAAAAAACCATTTTCTTATTTTATTATTTGATTAGAATATCAAAATTAATTTAATAAGAATATTTTTTATTTATATGTGTGAAAATTCATTTTTTATATACTTTTCTTGCAATGATATTTTAGTCATTATCATGTATTTGTAATGAAATCCATATTTATATTTTTCATATAAATACTCTTTTATATAAAGTAGATGCAAATATAGAATTTTAGGAACTCTCTTCTTTGATTTTTTTTTTTTCCTTTTGTTGATCTCCCCATTCTTCTCCTCTTATTTAATAAGTTTGAGGTGTATGAGGGCCAATCAAAAAGATATTTTTTAAAAAAATATTATTATTTTATTTTCTTTTAATGTATGATTAGAAATACGGTCATTTGAATTAAAATATTATTTATAATTTAACTTGGTATATAAATGAGCTCATATATTCGGTGTATATAAGCATTTACCGCTAGGTAGTATGCTAAGTATATAGATGTGATTCTTAATTTTTATATATTTTGTTTCTTGACTTTTAATTTTGTGTAAACATGGCTTTTAATTTGATGATATATTTATATAGATAGATATGCTATTTCTAGATAATTACATGATAATATTTCGTCAATTGATATATTGTTCGAATAAAGAATTACATAAATTGCATCAGAATGTGTTATTTTCATTTATTATTATTGTTATTACTATTATTGGCCTTTCTTCAAAGTTCATTTATGATTATTTCCATAAAATAATTGAAAATTGATAAAATCGAAAACTTGTGTTTTGAAAATCCAACTGCAGATGAATTGAGCATTGCATGAACCAAAATTATAAAACACACATTGTAAATTCAGTGAGGAAATTAGTCTTATGCTTATAAGACTAATTTGAAAAGAAAGCCCAAGAAATGGGCTAAGATAAAAGCCCATTGAGAGTCCATATCCATTTAATCTTTTACTAGTTTACAATCCACAACGAAAATATACTTTAAGCCCAATAAAAAGCGAGTATTTATTAAAGGAGAGGAATACAAAAAATAAGTCAGAAACATTCAGAAGACCAAGGCGTTATAATTATAAAAGAGGGTCTCTCCTTTCTCCCAAAAAAAAAAAAAATCAAATACTCAATCTTGATTTTTCTTATTTATTATACTAATACTTGGGTTTAATTTTATTATTTATTGCTTAAATATTTGGATATAAAATTCATTTTTTAAAATTATTTTAATCAAAATTTCAACCTTAGTTTACTTTTAGAATGCAATTGCAACAAATTAACAACTTCAGAGTATTGTAATTCACTTTAAGGATGAAATTGCAATTAAGTTGATAAGTTTGGGATGTCCAAAATGTAAAAGTCGATTTATAATAAAATTACAACTGTTCAAAAAATTTAGGATGAAATTGAAAATTAGATGGCTATAGCATAATCCCTAGGCAGAACTAAGACAATAGGTGCCAAGCGAAATTTATTAAATTTTTAGGGACCAAACATAATTTTTTATGATATTTATAAAAATTATTTTAAAACCTATTACAATATTTCTAGAAAATAAAAAATTGAAGATTAATTAGAAACTTGATTTATATATGTATATATTTAAAAGCTATGAAAAATATAATTTTTTATTTTATTTCTTTGGAAATCAATAAATATAATATAGTTGATATTTGAATTATTAAAAGTGATTAGTTTAGTTAATAAATTCAAACCCATGTAAATAACACACGAGACTAAGATCTCTAATGAATATAACAAAACTGATATAATCAAAATAGTACAAGACTTAGTAAAATGTATAGATATTTAAAGTGATTGACTAGAAAACTCTGTAAATGATTTTATATATAGCTTGATTAATTAAAATTAATTGTTTATGTTAAATATAAAAATTTTGATCCGCTAAATTCAATGGAAAGACTCATCGCGTTACCAAGTTTCAAAGACAAATATCATCATCTATTGAACAAATTATCTACAAATCGTGCATCTATCTAAATTAAAAAAAAAATCAAATACTTCATATAAAATGAAAGAAAAATCACAAATCCCCAGACAAAAAAACAAGTAGCAAAAAATAATAGAAAAATAAAAAAAAGTACAAATTAGACCAAATTTTTATACCAAAGGGAAAACAGTTCTGTAATTTATTAAAAAATAAAAATTAAAAAAAAAAAGAGAAACATGGGAGAAGGATTATCACAAGAGAGAAAAATCAGTCATTTCTCTTATCTATTTGTTTTGATTATTAGATTTTGATGGGAAAAAGAAAAGGTTTTTAACGAAGAAGGAGGAGAAAACAAAAAAAAAAGAGAGGGGTTGAAATTTAAAATTTTTAAAATAAAAATATTTAAATTCATATTTAGTTAATAAACATTTTTATAAAAATAAATTAATAATCCTGTAAAATTAATTATTTATTTATAGTACATGTTACTGTAGCAAGCATTTAATATATACATTAAATTGGTACCTACCCATATTTGAAGTGAGTAATTATGTGGGCTGTTTTAGGCCGGGCTTTACTGCCGTGGGCTAAGGGCCGCCAACGCTACAATACTGCAAAAAGGGAGCAGTGTCTCCCGTTCTTGACCAGTGGCCCATATCGATAGAGACAATGATTAATAATACACCTAGTAATCTCCTTTTTTTAAATTAAAAAAAATTTATAAACCAAGATAAAATAATAAGAGAGTATCGATTTTTTCTTTCAACATAACATTTTTTTCATTAAACAAACAATATCTCAATGAATTAAAGTATCAAATTCAAGTTATAACTTAGAAATTTTTAATTGAACAAACTTAAATAATAATACTCCTTTTGTTCACTTTATATAGAGATAATTGAATTTGCATAGAGGTTAAGATAATAGTTAAACTAAATATTTTTCTCAAATTATACCTATTTTACTGCTAAACAACATTAAATCGGCTATTTATTTGACAGATAGACAACTCATATGGGTAGACTTCCAAAGCAACATTAATTATAGGATTTCAACCAAATTCAAGGGCATTTGAGCCAAAATTGGAGGGAATTTTGAGATAACGAAATTAATTTCTCCATTTTCAAACTTTCCCAAATTAATATCTCATGTTTGAAATTAATATCTCATATAATCTTGAGCAATTTAGATTATATGCACGCAAATATGACAAAATTGTGTAGCCAAAATTTTTGATACTCTTATTGTCTCCTTAACTTCTACAACATGCACTTATATGAATTGAAAACAGAACGTGAACATGTAATTTCATTTATAAGTTTTTCAAATTAAGGGTAATAGAAAGAGGAGAACAATATTTCTTGTATTATCAATAATCCATTTTCGTTTGATATTAATGAAGTTCCAACAAATTCACCCATACATTCTCACAATATGTACACAACTTTCTATTTGCCAGACTTGAACTCGTTACTTGATGTAGAACAAAGCATCATAATGGGTTTGAGTTATATCCAAAATCTTGTTGCAAGCAATGAGAAAAGAAGAAACAAAAAGAAAAATATACTAGATCATCTAAAGAATTCTGTAAATACCATGCTTTTTTCTGAGTTGCAATCAAAATTTCATTAAGACGTTGCATGACAATTTGTTCTTTGTCACATGTAAAACGAACGGATTTTGGGGAGGTTTGAGATGACGGTTTGTAAGTGATACACCTCTAGAAATAGGGTACAACTAATCAATTTTTCACTTAAGGGAATCTAAATAGGGTACAAATAATTCACAATTATCGCCAAATTTTTTTTCCACTTTGTACAATTTTCATCCATGCTCATTTATATTATAAAATTACATTAAATGATTCGGAGTTAACGAAATTCATGTGTATATTTACAAGGCATAATATCGATTTAAAAGGGTTTTCAAAATTATAATGCAATCATCTAATTGGGTGTCCATAGTCTGAATAATTTCACAATTTCTCGCTTATATTTGTGCTCACATCCAAAAGTCGAGTACACCGTTAAAAATACATATTGAAAAGTAGTCATTCAGTCAGACTTTCTAAACTTAAGTGCATTAAATGACTTTCCTTTTTTGTCTGTCGTTTTTCATGTTCAAAGCATAATATATATGCGGGTTATAAAGCTAAAAGGAGGGCATCTTAATATTTTTCATCTGACATCCTTTCTAAAATTTTCATTTTGAGTAAAGTTCTCTATATCAAGTAAACGCCCAACTTAAAAAGTTTTTCTATATAAAGAGAACAGAGAGAGTATATTAAAGCACAATTTAAATCAGTTTAAAATTGAACTCAATTAAATTAAATAAACAATATATCAATGTATTAAAATTTACTTAATTTATGTTCTGCTTTCACATTATTACCTTTGCTATTAATTTTATATATATATATATATATATATATATAAGTAGAGCAGGTTGCATTACATAGAAGTTAAGTGTAAGTCTCAGAAATTGCTAAGTACGAGGAGGATAACAATTATTTAGTATGGTGGTAAAAATATAATGTGTAATGATACTAATTGTGAGAAGATAAGCTATTTCATATTTTCAGATAATGTATTTATTATGATAATATCTATTATTTACGTCTCATCAAGATAATGCACTAAATTAAATTAAAATTTAATTAAAATACAAATAACTCAAGCCATAAAATAAAAAATAATTAATTTCTTATTTTAGTAATAACTTTGATATATGGGGCAATCTTATTGTCATGACCCAAAACCGTGGGCCGGACCGGCACTAGGACCTAGGTAAGCTTAAGGCACCCGAGGCCCGTAGTAAGCCTAAACTATCACAACTCATCCCTATTATCATTTGACTATCGGAATAGTAAGCCCATATTA
>CANUEX010171115.1:0-21463 GCA_948099535.1 Jatropha multifida | reverse complement strand
TGAATGAGAAGTGTTTTATATTTATATATATACTAGTAAGTATTTAAATGGTGTTAATAAGTGAATTTGATTTGTGTATTAAGTATAAGTTTTGAATATGTATGCTTTGAATTTACTAAGTATGAAAAATAGTAAATGTTACAAGTTATAAGTTTTGAAGAAGTTAAGAAAAATAAATTTAAGATAAGTATGTTTTGAATAGTATTTGATACATTTAGTTTTAAGCTTATTATGAACTTTTCACAACTTAAAGGATATTTTAAAAAAAAAAGTGAAGGAATGGGTTTAAGAACATTTGACTATAAGTAATACTTTTAAAGTCTACTTAAGTATTTTTGAATTGTACTTTAAGTATATATTTGAAAAAGAAAAGCTTGAAATTTCATAAGTATGACTTTGACATTTTAATGAAGTTGTAAGTTAAGAAAATTTGAATTAAAAACAATTAAGTTATGAAATGAGTTATAAGAAATACGATGTTTTATGAAGAAATAATATGATTTGGGCTCTTATGTACTTGGTTGAAATGTGATATAATATGATTCATTTATGTAAGATGAGCAGGCTCGGCTTTAATGCCATTCTGATATGATATGAGCTATGATCATATGCTAAGTTCTAGATGCGCTTATTATGAATAAGTAGGCTTTAATGCCTTTATGTTATGGTTGGCGACCTAAGGCCAAATATATTATAGTTGGCGACCTAAGGTAAAATATGTTATGATACAGAATCAAATTTACTATTGTTTCTCCTCGTATATATTAGCCCCAATAAAAAAGAAATATAATGAAAGATATGAAGCATATGTTTCAGATGCTAAAAATATTGTTGCTATATTTTAATTGAAAGTAAGAAGATATATGGTATTTATAGAATTTTTCTTATATTTGTCAAACTATGAAATTATTTTTAAGAATGAATTTATTTATGATTTTTAGAATATTTAACTTGATTTGTACACCTTCGATATTTTTATATTTGATTTAAGTATTTTAAGTTATATTTTAAGTTTGTTGTTTAGGCAACCTCATTTATGGTATTTTTAAGTTATTTAGCACCACTGAGTGATATACTCAGCGCGTCGATTTTTATCATGCGTAGGTTAGGGACAATGGGTGTTACTCGAGGATCGGAGGCTTAGCATAAGAGAAGGAAAATTTATTTTGGGTAGGACATGTATAGGATATATTATGGCATGTATAAAAATATTGTAAGAGATTGAATTATATATATTGAGTTTGTAAATTAATGAGATTTATGATTAATTAAACAGTTTTATCTTATTGTGAATTTTAAAGTGAATGATCATTAGCAATTGAATCTTTGAATGGATAATATCATGTTATGATAGTACGTAAATTGATCGATGTGAGTATTTGGAAGTGCAGTGTGATTTTTGTATTGATTTGGGGTTTTGGAGTTTGGAGGAGTTAATATCGGAAGTGTTTCTGTTTTTTTTGTGTGGCAAGTTGATTTTTAGGGGAAACTCTTGCAGATTTTCCATAGGAATTTCTTTAAGCTTTTAAATCTTATTTTTTAAAAAAATATTACTTGTCTCTTTATGAAAACTTAGCCACTTCTAATATATGATCTAGAAGTATTAAGTAAGATAAGACAGTGCTCCAGCATCGAATGTGACATTCTTCGTCTAATCCTCCGGGATAAAGCGGTGGGTGCTACAAAGTTGCATATGGAGCAAGGCAGATGCAATAGACTCTCCAAATTTTTGATTTTCATTCATTTTTATCTTCTAATGTTTATGGACTCTTGTTACCTTAGTATAGGACCAAAGTCACTTCTAATAGTATGAGAACATTAACTTAGAAGCCAAACAACATAAAAAAACATCAAATCATGTCTAGATTTTGAGATCAAAGTGGGTTAAGGGTCGAAAATCTATGTTTGATCTGGATGAATACGTTAATAATTTTAATCTTGTTTCTTGCAAGAATTTGTGAAATTTATCCATTTAACAAGACGAACATTGTGATCATGATCTTAAAACAATGTTAAAATTGTTATATTTTTTATTTGTGCAATTATTTATTTATGTACATTTGATTATTGTACTATAATATATATTATATATTGTTCATCTAATTTACCAACATCACTAATATTTCTAACATTAATTTTAATTCTGCCACTTTATTAATTTGTGTAATTTATTATATTTTTGGACTAATATTTGTGTTTTGATAATTTCTAGTTAATTCTTGTATTAATCATGTTGTATGAATGTTTGAATGTGATATAATCTCATTTTCAATTGTGTAATTTTTTGAATTTAATGTTATTTGTATCCATATGGTTTGTAATAATTTTATTAAGGATGATTTGTATTGATTAGATAAGAAATGGGAATATGTAAAGGAATTAATGGGTAGAATGTTTTTTAGGAGGATTGTAATTCTTTTCTCCTCCCCCTTTCTTTATGGATATTTAATTTTCATGTTTGATGTATGATTTAGAATGTGATAATTTGCTTGAATGACATTGTTTTCAAAATTGCATAAAATGTTTTACATCTCAATTTAAATTAATATCGCGATTGATAGATAATAAATATTCGGACAACTAGGAGGCAAGCTTAAACCGAGCGGAATAGTTGCCTAACACCTTTCTATTTCCATACTCAACTCACGGATTCACTTCGGTTAAAACCGGATTAACTAGTTTCAATGAATTAATTAATTCAAGAATTTCTCTAATTTAGTAAAATAGGGTGACGACTCGAACATTTTCAAAATCTTACCAAAGTAAGAAAACATTTTCTGAGGATTAAAATAGAGTTGGACAAAATCAATTTTATTGAATAAAACAAACCAAGCCTGTTTAATTCGATTTATTCGAGAAACTCTTGAGAAAGTCATGAGACACAGCAGGAAGCCACGTCGTCCTCAGTGGCATTAAAAATCAAATAGTAACTGACATGATGCTCCAGGTTAACTTTCTAGTATCTCCTCACCGGAAATCACTTGAAAATGATTTTCTCACTATACAAATCAAAATTAAGGTATTTTACTGTTACAAATTGAATTCGAGGGATGACGCTGTGGTAGTGCCTACAATTGAGGGATGTTGGGTGAAATTAAGCAACGGAAATGACACTTCAAGAGCTACATCTCAAGCTCCTATCTCTCTCATCAGTTTAAGTAACACTATCATTTCCGGAGCTTTGCAATCATGAATTGAAAATTAGGCCCAAGTTTATATCGAAAGCAAAATAAATTTAAGAAAATAATTATAGGCAATTTAATATGAGACTTTTCCTTTATATTCATGGCAATAAAAATTTGAACTTAAAAAAAGAAAAATATTTTAGGAAATAAAATTAAACACATCTTGTTAGAGAAAGATATAACAACTAATCATTAACTTTCATCATCACTTATAGATTTGAGCTTTTCTCTTTGTTAATGAAGTTGTGATGAACACCAAAGTAATAGAAAGAGCATGAAGTAAAAAGCCATATATCTCAATTTAAATCTAAATGTAAAGTCGTCTTTAAAGTTATTTAATTTATATATATTGACAAAAAAATAATGTGTATCAAAGTTCAAATGCCATGAAGTAAAAAGCCACTTGAGATTTGAATAACGGTCAAATTGAGTTAAATTTATAACATTAAGCGTCACCCTAAAGTTACTAAGACACTTGATTTCATATAAGCACTTTATGTTTTGCTAATAGCAGTAATCGCTTAAGAATAACTATACACCATTTAAAAAAGGATGAAAAAAGAGAAAATTATTATATAGTCCCTAGCATTTGACCAAATTAACTAAGTCATCGTTGCATTTTTATAATATTAATTAGTAGTCTTAATCACAATTTTTCTGGTGGTTATCTGCCTTAGTTTTATCTTCAAGATTGAAAATAAAATTTGTCGAATCAAAATTTTTTCAACAGAGTAGAGAATTGAGTAAATGTTGACATCGTCGATCGCAATCACTCTTCTCTCTTTCTTATCACCAGTTGAGTTAATAAACAATGGCCGATGAGAGCTCAATGAACTACAAGAAGTAAGGTTTTTTTATTTCATTTTATATTTTGTATTTTTCTTTCTAGGTTCTTGGATGTGATTACAACAGGTGTAGTATGATTTTGATATGAAATCAGGTTTTTTGATTGCTTATTGGTGCATTTTTTATATGGTTCATTATGATTATATAGAATATGGAGGAATGGCAGTGGGTAATGATCTTGTGATGCTATTGATATCTTCTAATTGGAAATTGAGATTTTTCAATTCTTTGCTTGGGATGGATTTTAACTGAAATCACGGTTTTATGACCAGTGACTATGGATTAGCATAATAAGAAGTTGGATCATAACTACGATACTAACTAAAAAAAGTATTGCAAATGAAAAGCACAAGTACATTTCCTTGACTGCAATTATCTGGTTAATCAACTTTAATGGACTAGTAGTCTGTGCTTGTGTTACTCATCCTTGATTTATTTCCTCTATTTAGTTAATTGATTTTTTTTTCTCCCTCTCTCTGTCTTGGTTAAATAGCAAATTGTAATTTGGTTCCTTTATATGATCAATTAACTTGTTATTGTCCTCTCATCTCTAATCCCATGTGGTTGTTAGTTATCTTTTTAATTATATATTTTTCGTTAACTTTTTAGTCTGCACATGCACCTAGAAGCATGTTTGAGTTTATTTTGCATGTAACACAACTCCATGAATGATGCTATGCATTTGCTTATGTTCTATTCTATACATTATGTATGAAAAAGGAGCTGGTGAAATCAAGCAAACAGTTGAAAATCACGGACTGCTAATTAAATAGGTTTATTGGTAATTTTTAGTATTTTGTTATGTTTATTAGTAATTAAATGTCTTGTTGTTTAAAAGAAAATGCTTAACTTACTACATGAGTAGATGTTTCTCAATTAAAAGATAAATCTCCGTAGTTTTTGTTAAATTTATGTGAAAATTTCAAATAAAAAGGTTTATGGTTTATGTGCAAGCATGTTTAGGGTCCTTTTGGAACTGGTAAAACTACAAGTACATCGACTCTTATGCACGAGAACTTTTAGGACTACATTATGGAAAGGTTGTTTTGGAGCTGAATACTTCAAATAATAGGTAAGTGGGTTTGTAAATTTTCTAGCATTTAATCTTTGAATGTTTTTCTTTTATCACTAGCTAGTAAGTCTTGCTATTGATTTTGCAATGTTTTTTTTTTTTTTTTTTTTTTTGCAGAAGAACAACTAGCAAGTTGTTTCTACATAAAGCCTCAATAAGTTTGGGATTGGGATTCATTTGTTATGATGCCAGGACTAGCGATATTTTGAGCACCTTGGACAAGTCAAATACTTACCAGGGATAATGATGCTATTGATTTGAGTAAATCTTAGATTTATTAGACATTTATGTATTTATTTGATTTTTTAACTAGACAAATTTTATATTTTTAATACAATTATCTTTATGAAAAATTTGATAGTTCTATATTTATTTTTGCCTTTTGTACTAAGCAAATATAAAAAAAGGAAAAAAAAGAAAGAAATGGCAATGGATTTAGAAAGGAATTCAGCTAGTAATTAGTGAGAGATTTTAATAATATACTAATATATTTAGCAAGCGATTTAACAATGGATATATATAGTAATAGATTTAGCTACAGATCAGTGTTGAGTTTTAATAAAATACAAATACGTTTAGAAAGGGATTTAGCAATGGACAAAAATATTAGCAAGGGATTAATATATATAGCAATAGATTTAGCTAGAGATTAGTGTCGAGTTTTAATAAAATATAATTATGCTTAGAAAGGGATTTAGCAATGGACAGAAATTGGAACGGATTTAGCAAGAGATTAGTAATGATTTTAGACACGGATTAGATATAGATTAAGAACGGATTGACATCCAAATTGGTTCCCAAATGGATCAGCCTTCGGCAACAGATGCTCAATCTTTTAGCAATGAATTTTCCGTTACTAAATTAGCAACAAATTTAAAATTTCGTTGCTAAAAAATTAGAAAGGCGCTTTTTAGAAAGGGAAGTTATCTATTGCTAATCCCTTGCTAAATTGCATTTAGCAACGGATTTTCAAGGTTTAGCAACGGATTTTTTCATTTCTAAACTATGCTTTTCTTGTAGTGTTTGAATTTTGCAACTGCAAAGGACCATATGAGGAATTCTCAATTTTTGAGGTAGCATTGCAATTTTCAGCTTCTATAATTATTTCTCTTGGAGGCATAATGAGTTGAAAAAGTTAACAACGACAATAAGAGTACTATAAGAGAAAATGGTCGTCGATTGGTGGTCGTGATACCATGAACAAATTACTTCTATAAAAGTAAAATGGTTATGAAACTACAGTATAAAAGAAAAAGATGATACAACAAGTAAACAAGATTAGAAAATAGGGAATAATGCTCTGAGGTGTATTAATGATCAAATCTCAATTGTATTAGAGTTTAATAAGCTGACTAAGCAAAATAAGAAAAAAAATAAAAGACTAACTATTTTTGACTTTCTATATTATGTACAACAATCACTACAAGAAAAATGCCGATTAGCAATAGCTTTTTTCGTTGCTAAACTTGAAGAATCCGTTGCTAAATTAAAAATAGCAACGGATAAATTCCCATGCTAAAAATTGCGATGCTAATAATTTAGCATCGGACATATCGGTTACTAAGCGATGAAACATCTGTTACTAAATGGGTACTAATTTATTGTAATTCATTGCTAAACCGTTGATAATACCGTTATCAATTCTATTGCCGCAACGTTGTTAAATCCTTTCTATTTTTTCCGATGCTAATTCCGTTGCTATAATACATCAATGTATCATGAAATATCATTGCTAATCCGTGACTATAACCGTTACTATTTGAATCCGTTGCTAATTGTTATTGAATTCTCAAAAAATGCTGGTGCTATTTTTTTCCGATGCTAAAAAAATGATTCAAATAAAATTGATTTTTGGCCATTCTGGTTTTTCCCAATTTCTTATCCTCCATTAGATTCTTAAGCCAGCCAACGGGATACCATACTATTATAATTTCTCATGTAGGGCCTATAGCTAACAGTTATTAACTCAGTGATTTCATACAATTTTAATGTGGTTTAATTATAGATTTTAGTAACAAGTGCGATCAAAATATAAAATAATCATTAGAGAATTATTATTATTTTTTATTTTAACATTTTATATAACTAGTAAATATTAATTTAATATTTTATAATAATAACCAATAGTTATTTATTATTTTTAAATAATTATATACAAGATAATCCAATAATAGTAATTGTTACAGTCCAAAATATAAGATAATACAATTATTCAGCTAACAGCCAAACAAAACAGTGTTTATATACATCTAGACTGACTCAGGACAAATTAATAAATAAAAAAAAGAAATATTTCAGTTGCTGATTTTGAATTGTTTTAGACTGCAGTTTATGAATAAACATTTCAATTACACAAGAATCTCAACCAATTGGATTTGAGATGATTCATACATTTCACTCCCTAAAACTAAAAAGAAGATAGAGACTGAGTGAGCAACTCTTGGACTAAAGATGCTGGATTTTCTTGAGGTGACTTGAGGCTTCCTGTGAAGAAAATCAAAGAAATGCTGACATTGAAGCCAAATAATTAGGATCAAACAAGCAACAGAAGAAATTGATTAAAAAAAAAAAGTTTCAATGAGAATTTAAAAAAAAAAAGGCGTCATCTGAGTTCAATTTTAACTGAACCAAATATTACTAATTCTAAATGAATTTTACACTTCAAATCATTTATACTAAACAGGGGGTTAACCCTATTTTACCTTTTCTAGATCCAGTTTGCGTATTCCTGAAACCAATGTTCAAGGATTTAAGACTTCTATCGTTGGCTTCAAATGTAAAACCTAAACAGGAACACAGCCACAAAACAGATGCAGGAAAGATTCACAACTTACGAAACCTACTCTGGATGAAAGTATTATGGTTTTGATAATTAAAACCAAGTATTATGGTTTGCTGGAGGCAGAAGAAGAATGAAAGTCCAAGCTTCAAATCTATTTTTAAGGTCAAGTAGCTTGCTGGTTTAAGAGATTGGGAACAAACAAATTGAAATTTATTAATTGAGATTCAGAGTTATTTAAATGGTTGGGTAAACAAAACATCTGTAAATCATAAAAAACTTCTACCTTTTTGCAGAAAAGAATTCAGTCCTCTCTAATTTGTTTGAACAACACCAACGCCTGCATGTATATATAGGTGTTTAGGTGACAAATGGTAGTGCATATATAATTTTTTAATAAGAAGTTCGACTGGGCCAATGATTAACGAGTCATTTCATATATATTGTCCATCTTAACACACTTGTTAAGATAAGTGATACTAATGCCTGTGGCATACAGATAGTTAGCAGAGGGTAGGAGATTTGTAGTAGGGATATCGAAGTGCTGCAAAGTAATTGCCAAAAGAATCAAAGATGACGTAGAAATATAAAATACAAAACAAGAAGGTATTACCAGAAAAGAAAAGATGCAATTTAAAATGTGATGTATTTTCTCATTCTATTTATTTTACATATATCTTTACCCCTTTGTTTTGAAAACAGAGTTCCTTAACATAGCAATTCAGAATAACCTACCAATACATAATGACAAAGGAAAATATTATCCAATTGAGCTGGAAGGAGAGCAGAACGTGGAAAAAAGATAAAAAGATGAATATTAGACAAGCTTATGAAGGTAAAGCTGAATACTTTTCATCCCCTCCTCCCACATCAGTCCTCACCAAACACAATACACCCTTATAAAATTATCCTAGACAGTGAGCTTAAATACACAGGAAGTGGACGAGAGAAAGCCTCCACATTGATTGCTTTGGTTTTCCCATTTCCTAGTTGCTGCTTCCAAGACTAATCTTGTTCCAACAAGTTTTTGTATCTCAGATAATTAAGTATTTTTCCCATCCTAGATAATTAAGCTTTTGCATCTCATCTTCACTCAGTTAAAATAGCAAATTCTATAATTACAGGAATAAATAAACAAACACTGGAAAATCCAAATATTGTAGAAATATATAGCAAAACAGTACAGAAGATGCAAATTAAAATGTAATACCAAACAACCTGTCTTGCCTGAACCCATATAAACGAAAATGCAAAAATAGAGAAACAACAATCGAAAATATGAAAAAAAATTGAAATTTCCAGTTGCTAAATGTAAATAAAACATGCACAAAACCCATATAAATGAAAAAAAAAAAAAACAGAAAGCAAATAATCTTGTCTGAACCCAGAAATGTTGTCGATCGCTGCTGTCGAACGGCGCAGGGAAGGAGATGAGATGGCTGCTGTCGAACGGCGAAGGGAAGGGAGAAGAGACGGTTGCGCCGTTGAGGGGGTGTATGACCTAAACGGATCGAGCGGCGCAGGGAGAAAAGCTTGGGTTTGGGTTTGGGCTTGTGAGAATAGCAGTGTGTTTGTAAGAGTAACCCTAATTGCAAAACGGCGTCGTTTTGAGTTTGTGAGAGACAATACAAGTTTTGTTGCTTTCTTTTTTTCTTTTTTCTTTTTCTTTTCTTGTTTACTTTTACAAGGATTAATTAAGCTCCTCAATACATATTCTTTTTAATTAACTCTTTAATAATTATGACAATTAATTTTTAATCTTTTAAAGAATAAAAATATTATTTTGGATTTATAAATAATAAATCTTACTTATTTATAATTAGAAGATATTTATATTTTCATTTTAATTAATCAAAATATTTAATAATTTTGAAAATTCTTAATATTTTATAAATAAAAACTATAAAAATTAATATTTTTATCTATTTCTAAAAATAATAATAAAAATTTAGATAATTTATAAATTTCATAGTAAATCTTTTGCTAATCCATTGTAAATATACAAACCAATTTTACCTTGCTAATCGGATGCTAAGCCGTTGCCATCGTACAGAATTTACACTGTCATATTTAGCAATGGATATCGAATCCGATGCTAAATATATTCATTGCCTCTCCCATGCTAATCTGTTACTAATTAGTGCGCCATTTTTTCCCCTCCAAATTTAGCATCGAAATAAAAATTCAATGCTAAAATCCGTTGTCTATCTGTTGCTAAACTGTTGCCCACTTACCCATCATTATTTCCCGCATTAATTAGCATTGTATTAGCTACGGCTATAATCCGTTGCTAATTTTCTGTGGCTAATCCGTTGTTAAATTATGAATTTGTTTTTCACTTCCAAACGATTACTAATCTTTTGCTAAACGGTAACTAATTAGCATCGAATAGGATTTGATGCTAAAATTTTGTTGCTAAACTGTATTTTTCTTATAGTGAATATAAATATATGTCTACGTGCACATTTAGCTCTTTCAAATTAGGATCTCCTATTCTGGAATCCCTTTATGTTAATTGCCTGATCATGCTCATTAGATATCTAGCGTTGTAGTTCTAGTTTGTCATATTCTTGTTCTATACCAAATATCTATAATGTCATGTGATGATGTGATGTTCTTTAAAGAAATTTGTATTGCATTGTACTGTGAATTTTTATTTTTTTTCCTTCTAATTTTCTATTGTCTTTAGTTTTTTTAGTATTTATATTTTTGATTTTCTCCTCTCCATCTCCATTAAAGAGGTAAAAAGAAAAGAAGAAGAAAGAATTGCAGTGAGTAAACTACCATGGCAGTCCCTTAAATAACACAAAAAAGAATAGCATTGGTAACTTTGCCAGAATGAGTAGATGGAGAAGGTTCCAACACCATCCTTAGTAATGACTTTAATGACTCCTAGAGACACAATAAGAAGTTCAGACTATAAATGATGTGAACAAAAAAGCACCATTTTTACTTCAGACCAAGGAAATGATGTATATATATTTTACAAATTATGAAAGCCTTTCCTTTAAGTTGATATGGGTCATTATCTTTATGCATCAGTAAATTAAGCAATAAAAATTCATAATTTAGATTTTGCTAATTACAGAGAAAAGTTTATGCCTACTTTTGGACCCTTCAACTGCATAGCAATATAATTTCTAGCATCATGCATAAGTGCTCCATGCTTTTACCACCTAAAATCCCTAGACCCTCTGCATGCACAGAACTCGGTATTATTATTGTCAACAATAAAGAGAAGGTTCATAAATTAATCAAAAAGCATTTGAATATCAAAACTACCTACCTTGCAAGTCCAGAGGAAGGTGAAAACCCCACAACTTTGTCATAGTGAATCTTTTCGCATGCCAAACATGAGTTCTCAGTCTCTTAGTCCAATCCCCTGAAGTAGAAATACCACTTTCAGGATTCTTCCTAAGTTCAACCCTATGATGAAGGCAGCGAGGAGGGACTCTTTCCCTTTTCTGAAAATCCACATTATTGCTTTTATCAACTAATTTCCTCCTTTTCTATTTTTCTTTTTTACTAGATTGTCATAGAGGTTTTTATTCTCTTGTTTTTGTTAAATAATTAGTCATTCTATTTATGTTAATTTTAATATAAAGTTATGTTCAATGTTAAAAAAATTTAAAAACATAAAAATTAATGATAACTAAAATTGATCTAGTTCATTATTTACATGGACTCCTCTAGGTTAATTTGAAATAATCCGATTTTTAATTTTAAAAATTTTTTGGATTAAATTCTAAAATTAAAAATTCAGAAATATTATTTTATTTTAATAACTAGAATTTTATAAAAAATAAAGAATATCAAAAAAATCAAAGAAAAACCAATACATCAATTCAAACAGAGGAAAATAACTTAGAGCCTGGAATCTTCTATGAATCAAACCAAGATCACTGGCTAAGTCGGACCTAAAGCGAAAAAAATCACCTTCTCTCTAAGATCGTCCTAAGCTACAAAATTACTCCTACCTTTACGACTAGTTGCAGTATCACTTTAAATTCACCTTTGTCCACCGGGCACCCTGACTCAGTAACTTAGATATATTATCATCTTAATTGCAAAATTAGCTAGAGATTTACAATATAATAGTAATGAAGTGGGTCTCACCTAACCAACTTGGGTTAACTTAATCCAAGCCTCCCCTAACAAAATCATCAAAATTCACCGTTTTGAAGACCTAAGTTTCTCCTTCTCCATCAGTCTCTTCTACTGACACTAATCAAATGTTTTATTCTTCTTTTTTATAAGCATAACATCATCAACCTTTATCAAAAATCATACAACAGCCTCACAAGTATGAGACACTGCTCAACAAATATAAACTAGAATTAAAAACTAAAAGATACATCTAACAAATGATCATCTTTGAAGCAACTGAAATTAGTGCTGCTTACCATACCCGTCATGCGACTACCTTTAAATTAAAACCAACAAAATAATTGCATCAATGACAAGAATCAAGATCCAATAATTTTATCAAGTTCTATTGATATACACCATCAATAACTACAACACTTAAAGTTTTTTTAATAAATAATTGCTCTATTATCCATTACGACAATCAAAAACTTTACACCAGATACCATGGACTAAATAGAAAAGAAATCAAAACTTAAAAATAAATACAAATAAAATTTCAAAAAACATACCAAGTACCAAAAGCCCCATCAACAAGCCCATTAATTCTATCACCAGTAACACACCCAGCTTCCATAACCTCTTCAACAACCTCTAAATTAATAGCTTCCTTCTAAAAAATTAACACCTCAAAATCCTTCCTCTTAGATGCTAGTGCAAAACCAATCCTGCAATCCCACCCATAGCAACAATAATTCTAGATTTCCTTTATTCTGGCTATAATTATGGTCTAGTTAGTGTAAAGAGGCAAAGTAAAACAATATAATAAATCCAAAATTGACAAATCTAAATCAAGAAATAAGGAACACTAGTTTGGAGCAAGCAAAGGGAGAAGAGAGCGATAGAGAAGGGAGGAGAGAAAGAGAAACTTAGTGTGACGCCCTAACTCCAACCACCAGAGAAATTGTCTGCTTTGAATCAAGCCAACACCATCCCATACTGGATCGACAAGATCTGCATGTTTTTGTCCCAAAAGCAAAATGGGAACTTCATAGAAGGTCACCTATCCTAAGATTTCTACTAAGCGAGCACGCTTATCCCTAGAGTTTTTCCAACTCTCCAAACTATTTCACTAAAAGGCGCCTCTGATGATTAGTTTTTTCATTTTTGATACATGATCCGATTCATTTTTGTGTCCCGCATTCCACTACCCTAGCTAGCCTACCATCCTAGAAGCTACCCAGGAGCTTTGCTCTACCCACCTTCTTAGTATTGCCTTGCCGGGTTGGGATGTCATAGACCCACCAACTTTCGTGTGATTCGTCCTCGAACTATATATCTACTAGAGGGGTCTGACTTTAATACCAAAAAAAAAAACAACTCAAAGACCCACGTGAACCCTCCCCTTTTTCTTTTCTTCTTTTTTTCCTTTTATTTTCTTTCTTTATCTTTCTTTTCTCCTTTCTTTCTATCTCCTTTCTCTTCATCAACACTCTCTCCCTCTCTCTTTTCATTTCATCAACAATTCCACTGCCTCTCAATTTTCAAGCGACAAAGAGCTACTCTAGCAATTTCTTTTACTCAGGTTAGTTGAAAAGTAACCTATAACACTCTTAATTAGTTGTTCTTTAATTAATTTGATCCTAGAATGAAGTTTTGGAGAATTTAACTTATGTTCAAAAATGATAAAATTTGGAGATTTAGATAGAATTGATTTAATTAGTATAAATTGACATGAAATTAAGACTCTATGTTAAATTGGGAGCAAAGTGATGATGAGATTTTTTGATTCTGGGCCTGCCGTTACTCCAATCATCATGTGTGGTGACAGTATTAACGATCGGCGGTGATTCCAGTGAATGGAGTTATGGAGACGCAGAATGTTGCCTTTTGTGTAGATTATGAATACGTAATTAGTTTTGCAATCTGAATTCATTTTACCTTTGAACAATTATTCAACATAAATTTAGAAATTTGACTTTTAAGTCAAAAAATCGCAGGAATGTAACTTATAAGTAGATTGTGCAATCTTAGCAAATTTATATTGGTTAGTTGTTAAAGTAAAATAATAAGAATTAAATTATTTAGATAGCTTTATATATAAATAAAATATTTTACTCATTTTATGAATAAAATTAAGCTTTGTCGTATATAATATTTATATTAACAAGTTGTACTTAGTTATTACTTTAGAATCCACAATTATTTAAGTATTTGATATATATATATTTGAAGTTGGGAACGTAAATTTTATTGGATATGGATGTAATTTAAATTAAATTATATAGTTGGATATTATGGATGAGACCTTGGTGCATATTGTTAACAACAAACAAGTTTTATTGATGTGGATATTGCCTGATGGATGGAGTTTATATATTATTATGAATTATAGATATTTTACTAGGAGAAAGTAGAACTTTTTAGGGGAAACTTCGCTGAATTTTCAATAGAATTTTTAGCTTAACATTCTAAGCATAGGAATCTAATTCTATAAATAAGTAGAAATAATTATTAATTTAATCTTATTTATTTCTTTAGCTGGTGATAGAGCAAGACCTTCTTCCTCCTCTACTCTTGGTGCTCAACAAGACTAGAATTTTCGGATATCTCTATGAGTAATAATGTATAATGCTTTACAAAATGCATGGATGCATACTTTTAAATCTTGCATTTAGTTATTTTTAAGTACTTAAATGTATATACTTATACATATATGGATGTGCATTGATTGCTGTTGTGAATAATTTACTTGGTATGATGATATGTGATTATTATGTGAAAGTTGGGATAATGTGAGTCACCTAGGTTGAGAGCACGGACATAGTGAGAACGCTGATAGTGGGCCATAAATGGTGAGAGTGGTGTCCCCTTGTGTACCTCGGATTAAAATATTTACCACGAGAAAATGTTTTATGAAAAATATCTGATTTTTACCCGAACGGGGGTGGGCTCCCTGAATACACAAGTCATAGGACCATTATTGTTATCTAAAGCATACTTGGGGGTGAACATGGTTCTGTTAAGGTGATTTCACTGAGTAACGACCACTTGATGTGCATTATGATTGCTATTACTTATGAGTGCTATGATTGACATAACACGACTAATGAAAGCTCAATTAGAAGAGTCTAGGGTCATTTCGTTTGGTTGCCTGGGTTTGGTATTATGCATTATTATTCACCGAGATTTATACTCATTCTCTTTGTATCTAAATTTTTAAGGAAGAGCTCTCTTTTCTCTTTTGACAAGTAGCTCTGTTCCCCTTCATCAATCGAGCCTTAATGTAAATTTTGACTGCTTTTGAACCTCCTTTTATATTCAAGTTTTATTTCTATATTATTTATAAATAATCCAACTTCTATAATTACTTTAGGGTTAGTTGGTTATGGTTGGGGAGAATAGTTTACTCGAATATTTTAATATGAATTTAAAATATTTGTTAGTTCTTATGAATGAACAAGTCCATATACTATGGTAATGTTGTTTGATGATGTCATGGATGGGCCCGATTATGATTATTGATTATATTTATATGTTATGGGCCAGATAAAATATTTGAATTTATTATACTGTTATTCCTGGACTTTATATAGACCATGGTACTTGTATATATTATTATGAAATATGGACTTGAGCTTTATAAGATGTATGAACATAATATATGGGCCTTCAAAATGCTTTTGATATATATATATAGGTGAAATTCTTAATTAGGCTTGGTAGTTGGACTTAGTAGCTCTTAGGCTTATTATGGGTCTTAGTGGCCTTATGCTTACTTGGATCCTACTATCAGGTCGGCCCATGGAAATTGGTCATGACACTTAGGTCCTCAAAATGGTGAGTTTTGATATTTTAGGGCCTTGGGTTAAGTTAATCTAAGCAGATTAGTTGGGACCCACCTTATTACTATTATATTGTAAAACCCTAGCTAATTTTGCAATTAAGATGACAATATATCTAAGTTACTAAATGGTTCCTAGGGTACAAAGGTGGGTTTAGAGTCATATAGCAACAAGTCGCAAAGGTGGGGGTATTTTTGTAGCTTAGGCCCTCCGACCTGGCTAGTTTCTTTTTAGTAGCTCTCTCGACCGTTCTCTTCCATTTCTAGTGAACAAACAACAAGGATTCAGCCAGAAAAGGCCCTAACTAGTCAAAATTAGCTTCTTGTCCATGTTATCATCTTAGCTTGGTCATTCTTTGGATCGTCCTTCATGCAACAATGGAGAGAGAGTGACTACTAGTCACTCTAGCCATGAATCCTCCATTGTTGACCAAGAAACAACGAGATATGGCCCTCCATTGATGATAATGACCTACTTCTTGATTATGCATCCTATCTCTTGTTGTGTTCCAAGCTTCCATGTTGGCAGTTCACATTCAAGCAAGACCATGCCGTTTCCAGCAGTTCTAGCCAATGAGGTACACCTCAAACCTCCCTCTAAGCCCTTAATGCTAGTTATTTTCGATCAATTTCTCCATTTTGTGAAGGATTTGGAATGTTGAAGTTTTAAAATGAAATTTAAGAAAATTTAAGGATTTACTTGACTAATATTTTCAGAAATTGAGTTTAGATTAATAATCCCCATTAGATTTTGAACATTTTGACTGTAAGATTGAGAATCATTGACCGTATGATTTTTGGCCACAA
Organism: Jatropha multifida; assembly: GCA_948099535.1. NCBI lineage: Eukaryota > Viridiplantae > Streptophyta > Magnoliopsida > Malpighiales > Euphorbiaceae > Jatropha > Jatropha multifida. The sequence goes on along the minus strand of CANUEX010171115.1, from coordinate 4,844 downwards.
ACTATCGGAAAAATTGTAGTCAAAATGCCACATTTTGTGTATAAATCATGAATATACAATTAGCTTTGCCAATCGAACTTGTTTAGCTTCGAACTAGTTAGTTATATTTGTAACCTAATTAAGCCTAAAGTCAGAAAACTAGCATAAAAAAATGTTTGAATGGTCATTCTTGGTGCGAGGAGCACATCACTAGTATTAATTCTTTCTTGTAATAATAACAAATTATTAATTATATGTTTTTCCTAGCTAAATTAAAACATTTCATTTTTTAAATTTTAGGATTTATATTTTTATTAGGATTTATAATTGAGCTTTTTCTTTTTGTGAATATTAGGGTCCCTAATAGTTAAAACAAGGCAATGGCAATAACACCCCCTCTTCTTTGCAAATGCCTACCAAATTGATTCAAACATTCATGAATCGTCAACTCTTCTCTATCTTTATGAAACCCAGAAAGAGCCATCCTTTAAAAAAAAAGTTTAGCAACTCAATCATTAAGTTTAAAATAATGCAACATCGTAAACAAATTTATGGTCAAAAGAAGAAACAAATCGCACAATATTTAGCATCAAACTAAGAGAATCAAGGAAAAATAATAACTTTGATGCCTGAACTCTGCATTTTTTTATTTTGATGTCTTGTCGGAGAATTTTTTTTAATTGAGTGTCTATACTTATGAAAACTTGCAATTGAGTGTCTCTAATCCCATTAGATGCTAGAATGTTAGGTTAACAAAAGTGCGACCCACTTTTTATTAGGTGGCAGCTGGCATAGACGCCACTAAGCCCACTCAGACTAGCACATGATTTAATGTATGCTTTTTCCATTTTGCCCTTCATTTATTACTCCAAACTACGAAGCCTATAAGTTTTCTTTTTTTTCAAAATAAAATTTACAAATTCAAATTCAAGAGAACCTTGACTACTCAAACTTTCCCTTGTTTCCTCATGCTTCTATGGCAAACTTTAATGGACAAAAAATAATTCCATCCACTCTCTCATTCCCCAACCCACCACTTTCTTCTCAAAGTGGGTCCTTGTCTCAAACCTCTCTAGCAAGCCCATCTCTGCATGTTCATCTTGGCTTCAGTCACAACTGTTCTCTTCTCACCAAGCTTCTTAGTCTAGCTTGCGCTACAAGTTCCCTTTCTTACACTTGCCAAATCTTTCACTCTATGTAAAGCCTGATGCCTTTTGATTCAATTCCTTAATCAAACCCACATCCCAATTTCTTAACTTCTCCATCTATTCTATTTATTTTCTAAGGTTCCATGCTCCTTTCTAGTATCTCACCATCAAATTATACTTTTACATTTATTATAAAATCCTGTGTTGATTATCATCCTTGAAAGCTGGTAAAATCATTAATGGACATGTTTTTGTGAATAGATTTGGCTTGGATGGGCATGTGGAATCAGCTTTGGTCACTTTTTATGCCAATTCAAGTGATTTGGGTAATATGGGCAACGCAAGGAAGGTGTTTGATAAAATGTCAGAAAAAAGTGTTGTGGCATGGAATTCCATGATTTTTGAATACGAGCAAAATAGATTTTGGGAATGAGGAAAATGGGTTGTTTATGAGAATGACGAAAGTAGGTGTAAAGCCTAATAAAAAGTGGTGTCCCAGTCAGCTGCCACTAAATAGATAGTGGATCTCTCTTTTGTTGACTAATCATTTTATCAATCTAATGTGATCAAGGACACCCAATTGCAAATTTTTACAAGTATAGGCAAGCACTAAATTGTAAAAGTTTTCCAACGAGACACTAAAATAAAAAAAAAAATAGAATTGAGATACCAAAGTTATTATTTTACCTAGAACCAATGAGGACAGACTGGTAAGTAAAGGAATGGGAAGAGAACCTCAAATAGTCAATGATTTTCAAGGTTCAAGAGCATTGAAAGCAAATAAACATTAAGGATAGAGATTATTGTTCCCTTGCAAAGCTCATGACTCAAACTTAGAATAACTAATAACCCAATTCTCCTATACGAAATTCAATTTGTGAATTAGAATCCTAGAATAATTTTTTTTATATGGATAAATGGGAAAGACTGCACTTATTGAGTCCTACTTGCCAATATAATAGCAATTAAATACTCCCTCTGTTCTATTTATATAGAGAAAGTTAAAATTTCTCTAGGATTAAGAAGGTGGTCTTTTTGTAGGTTTCTTCCTAATTTATCCTTGAAAAGATATTAAAATTGTCTATAATTTTTAATAAAAGGTGATAAATGATGAGAGAGATGATGTTTTTACTTGAATAAAATATTTTATTTGTTTAGACTTCCAATAACAAAAAAATATGGCTATTTAATTGCAATTGTGCACTAAAATTTCAATATGAAATTTGGATTGAAAAAATTAGCGTGAAAGTTAAAAGAAAGTTTGAAGCCAAAAATTTAAAACCTCAAATTCTGTATTTTGCCCCCATATTTAAAAAAGAAATCTGGAACTAAAATTTTCACTAGTTCAACATACACTACTCAATAGATTTATTGGTTCTTAATTTATGTTTCATACCTTTTTAATATATGTGTACTGTCATATAAAAAATGGCTATATATTTTTATTTTACATGTGGACTAACTAAAAAGTAAAGTTGTTTATCAAAATCAAATTATAAGTGCTCGCAACTATTTTCATGTGTCAATATTTTGTTATATAAATAAGTTTGCAAATAACCTTGCAAATATAAACACCAATCATTTACATTTTTCAGTTATCTTATTAACAGAAGTGCAATATCCACTATTCAATATGTTCACTGGTTATTAATTTTTGTTGTACACATTTCTAATATATGTGTACTATCATGTAAAAATGTGCACATATTTTTGTTATACATGTGAACTAACTAAAAGGTAAAGTTGCCTATCAAAACCAAATTACAAATCAAATTGCAAGTGTCCGCAACTATTTTCATATGTGCACATTTTGTTACGTAAGTTTGCAAACAACCTTGCAAATATGAGCGCCAATTATTCTCATTTTCTGGTTATCTCATTAACAAAAACAACAAAACATGATTAAGTTAATGGAAGAACAAGAGTATTTTTTTTTTTTTTGCAATTTAAACCATTCTTAAAACACCATTAAATAATTGCACTAAAATTATAAAAGGATATTAAACATCAACGGAGTATATTTAAACACAACTAATACTTCTATGAAATAGTCTACAAAATATGAATCAATACAAATAAACTCATAGAATTAAGTAGAAAACACAACTTCAATTGAGAAAAAGGCACTACTTTTCTACTGCTTTGATTGCCAAAATCTTAGCATCAAGGGAATATCACTTTTTTCATCTTTTGGAGACTGTGTTTCATTAGGATTAACTAAATGGGTAAAATTATTTTTATTTAAGCACTTTCGTTCGGAGAGAAATTTCCCTCCATTATGGATTTATTAGAGTTGTGAGTAAATTTCACTATATGTGCACAATTAAATGTGAAGCATAAGCTTTTTGGTGAAATTTAATCTGTGCATAATGTGTTGTAGTCTCATATTTTTTTATGTATGTTTCAATCAATTTTTGAACATTAAATGTCGTCTATAATAATATTTACCACTTTCTTGAAATACTTCTAAAGTTAATGTTTAATCTATAAACCAAAATAAGAGCATATTGAACTTTTTGCTTAGGCATTAGTCCCAAAGTTACTATATTAGAAAATTTTCTCTATATAAATAAAATGTCCAAAAAAAAATTTTTTCTGTATAAATAGAACCGAGGGAGTACGTTGTTTCAAAAATTTTCCTTTTCCTCTAAAATTGTCTCTTAAATTTTGTCCTCTTCGATGGTCATTCATCTTGTCCTTTAATACTGCACTTCATTTCATTTGTTTGATTTTTTTATAAATTAGTATTAAAATCCGCACGATACACGGAGTGATATTAAAGTATGAAATAATTTTTTATAACTTCAATATAAACACAACACGAAAATTAGACAGTTAACATGAACATGACATGTTTAACCCGCTTAATATCATAAATAGGCTAAGTTAATGTGTTGACCTATATACGATCAATTTAACCTGTTTATAGTATTTTAACTTTTAACCTATTTAACTCCAATTATATTTAAAAATAAATTTTCACACGTAAAATGCATAAATTCTTCAAGATGTATAATTAAAAAAAAAGTACTACAATAATAAAATTTAAATAGGTTTTAGTTGGAGCATTATATATAACACTAAAATTACCTATTTACTTTTAAATAAATGGATCACTCACTTGATCCGCGTGTCAATCCACGGCGCAACACATTTATATTCACATCATAAATAAGTGACTCATTTATGACACGAATTTATTTAACCCCAACTCTAACCTATTTATTTTGCGTATTAGGCGAATTGCATTCTCATATCATTATCCATTTTGACACCCCTAGTGCACACACACTATTAATGTACTTTTTAATAGTGATAATAATTTTAAAAAATTTAACTAACTATATTGAAATAAGAAATTAAGTATTTTATTTTATAAATGGTAATATATTTATTTGAAATATTAATGTAATATACTTATTTAGTATAGTGTGTCCTAAATGTATGGATCTCCTACTTTTTTAAAAAATTATCATATTGGATGATGAAGTTTTTTTAAATTTATTTTTATATATTTTTATTAATGAATATTAAGAAAAAATAAGAGGGGACTAAATTTGTTTTCCGAAAAACTTTTTGTCACGACCCGTTTCCATGGGCCAGACCGGCACTAGGACCTGGGTAAGCTTAAGGCCCCCGAGACCCGTAGTAAGCCTAATCTCTGATTTCAACACCATAATTACATGAAAATATTCTACAAGTTGGCCCATTATATTT
>CANUEX010170697.1:0-31658 GCA_948099535.1 Jatropha multifida | reverse complement strand
TCATGGTGGCTTCATTCTCCTTGCTCCATCGCCGGAATTTCTTGAGGGGAAACGTTCACGTGGTCAAGGGGAATCGATTGGGACCATCCTCAGCGCCTGAAACCAACTGAACGGCGAGATATCGCCAGAAAATCGAAGGAGGGCCGCTGCCAAAGGAGGGCAGTGTCGCGCGAGCAGAGGACCAGCTGCTGTGTCCGGACCCTCGAGAACCAGAGCCGGAGAAGACGTCGGAGCTGAGGTTGGCGCCGTCTGGAATGTCGATTACCGCCTCTGCCCTGTCGTGGTGGTCGAAACAGAAGGGAAAGGGAGAGAGAGGTGAACGGGAGAGAGGGAGAGGAAGGAGAGAAATTTTTTGATTTTTTTTTTTGATTTTTTTTTTATTATTATTTATTTTAATTAAATGATTTCGGTTCGATTTGAACCGATTTGGTCTAAACCAACAATTTCGCCTAATTCCATTTGATTTAAGGGTTTTTCGACTGAGTTAGGCTATTTAAATTCGATTTTCGATTAGGTTCGCGGCAAAATATTATTATTTTTTGCCAATTCTCATTGGTGAAAATTTACAATTAAATTTTAAATAAAAAAATTCTTTTAAAAATAAATTAATGGGTTATTTCACTTTTGAAATTCAAAAAATGACTCAAAATGAAAATATATAGTTATAGTTTTTTTTCAATTTCATAAACACTATTTTCCTTCAAGTCAAACGTATTTAAGATATAAAAAAATATATAAAAAATCAAAAATGCCTAATGGGGAGGCCATCTATATATTGAAATGGAGATATAAAATTTCTTACTAATTTAAAGTAACAGTGGTTACAAATTAATTCAATAACAAAAAAAAATAATAAATTTTAATTAAGAAATAATTTTTTTAAGGATTCAACTTATAACAAAAAAATAAATTATATTAAAAAAATTACTAATTTGAATTTCAAAAATATATAATTTAATTAAATTTGATTTTGATGAACAAAAAAAAAAGTCAAATCAATGAATGAAAATTACGAAGCAAATCATGCTAGAATCTAATATTGATTGGTTAACAAATTTATTCAAGTATTTTGTTCATTTATGGTTCCAAGTTACAAATTTAAAATGAATAAATAAGTTAAGTAATAAAAAAATGTTAAATCTTCTCCAAATAAACTCATAATTTTTCATACAACCATAAAAAAAGAAAAATATAATTTTTTTCTTTTTATTATATATATTTATCTATTTAAAAAACTTGAACTGTAAGTCCAATAAGAAAAAAAGTATCATCTACTCGTCTAAACATCTATTGATATATATAGTATAGAGTTACAATAATACCCATTCATATTATTAATTTAAAAAATATAAGAACAAGGTTAAATTTAGTATAACTCCATACCGTAGTAAGAGAAACTATTGATGTTTTCCTCCCATCCAAACAAGAGAAAGGAAAATAATAAAGGAAAAAGAATTGAGTTTTTTTACTATTTTCCTTTTTTATTGTCTTTCCTCGCTCATCCAAACAAGGTTTGAAAGTGTAAATTAATTAATAAATTGGATTTTAGAATTAAAAAAGAACAAAACATGATTTTAAAATTAACAAATTGGATATTTGTTTCCTTTTGTCTTTTGCTTCAAAATAGGCAAATTAGGATTTTTACTTTCGTCCAAGAGAGGAAAGAGACAGAAACAAAGAGGCAGGGTTTGCTTTAATATTTGATAAACACTAATACAACAACTGGCAAAAAAAACTAAAACAATTTCTAGTATAACGACGACCGGTAACATTTCAGTTGGTTAAAGGATCAGACAAACAGTTTAGAAGCATGAAGGTTGCATTGTACAAATGCCTTCTAAAATATTTTTCCAGCGACCACCTTCAACAAAATCAGTGTCATCATATCCAAAATTTGCTTTTACATTGTGCACGTCACATTAACGAAGCTAAATAGAATATTAAATTAACATACAATACTAAGCCAACAAACTAGGAAAAAGGCCGACAATAATTAACATATGATACTAGGCCATCAATCTAATCGCTTGGAGAAGGGCTCACAATAACCAATGCATAGCTTTCTTTCTCTCGCCAAAATTTTTCATTTTCAAACAGGCATATGGCATCCAAGAATACACACTAAGCTGAAATTAACATCAGCTTTCATGTAAAGCCTTCATCAAATATAATCGACTGAAGCTCTGCCCAGCAACCCTGCAAGTTATATGGCACACGGCACAATGAGACAACGAAGAACAATTAAGACTTGAAAACCCGACTGGGCATAACAACAGGATAACAGAAATTTAATTCCTGATAAGTGAACATCATGCAGCCAAATCATATGCCTAGTAGGATTACACATGATAACCATTCACTAAAACTCAAAGTTTTAACGCTATCCATCAAGTGGAGTTAAAAATACCTCATTTGAATCAATACATGGAGTTCAACTTCTAAATCACCTAGGAGAGCTACACAACACATACTCATAAAAAATCTTGACACAAAATTCATCATGTTTCTCATTTTCCATGTTGCCAAAATCATCCAAAAGAAATTATGTATGCAAGTCATTTTAGGAGTTTAGGCGAATAGCCTAGCTTGGAAAGAGTCACAAACCACAGAAGCCATGGTGCATTATATTCATAATTTCTCATTTATCAAACCCCAAAGTGAAAAAAGCAGGCATAGAGAGAGCAGGATTATACAAGTATAGACACATCAACAGGTCGCAATCATCAGAAATCTAAATTTACATTGAAACATGTTCAAGCCCAAAAAAAGGCATAGCAAGAAATTAAAGAAGAAAAAAGCAGATGCGAAAATAAAAAAAAATAAAAAAAGATATTACCCAGCTTCCTTGCAAAAAGAGACAGGATGAAAGAAAACAGTTTCCGCCTGCCTTTTAGACCCATTTAGACCCATAACTTACCCGTTGATTTGGTTGCAAAAGTTCGAAATTTGATTGGTTATAAGGAAGCTATCCAACCGTGATGGCTCAGGGATTGGCTTAAAGATCGGGTTTGAAGGATCCTCCTCAGGCAAAGGCTCCTCTCCGGCAGCTTTCCGTGCCATGTTTTCTGACCTACACAAATAATAGAATCCAAAATTAGAGGAGCATAAATAAAATTAATACCAACAGCAAATATCAGGAAGAAAATCCTAGTTCAATATTAGACTGTAATTCCATACCAACTGAATTTTCACAGAATAAACTGTTTCAAGCAGATGTGTCTAATAAGCTAAATATGCAACTTCATAAATATTTCATATTCTAACAGTTCCCTATGATGCAGGGATGCTTATACTCAAAGCAACGAGTCCATTTTGTGATTCTTTAGATCCACACATTTAATTTGACAGGATCTTGTAAGCATTGACATTTGCAGCCTCTGATGTGGAGTTAAAACAAAAATTAGGAAAAAAGTGACAAGCTTACCAGGATCTGTTCTGTTAACATAAATTAGAATGAAAAGCAATGGCCCCAATGTAAAGGTAAGCTTGAGCGTACATGTTCAAAATTAGTGACACACTACTTGTTACTCAAATATAATAAAATGACAATGTTGTGGAGAAATAGTAGAACTGAGATTTTACTGCTCCATCTTAATTAATTAGCTCAGTGAATTAATACTACAGCCCTAACTGCAAACTGATCAATACTCTTTTAATTTTGATCATTTTCTTTTATATACTAAATCCATCTTCTAGGCACTATTCCACTAAATGTCAAGTGGATGACCTGCTAGCAATAATGCCCAAAAGATGAATGTCACAAACATACTCGATATTCATTTTGTTTTACTTCATTTAAGTATTGTATACTTGATATTAAAAACATAATTTTTCTCATTATACTGCTCATATTATTACAAAATTCGGCTAAGTTTGCACAATGTACAATTTCTTAGCATGTATTCCATATCAGTATGCTAACCATTATTCCACCTGTCTTCTAACTGAATCAAGAGCCACGTCAATCAACTGCTTTGAAATCAGAACATCTCAAATGACTAAAAACTTGTTTAATTAAACTCTACCTTCTTTTCTGAAGCCATGCTTGCTGCTGAGCTTGCTGGCGTGAAAGGTTCCTATAATAAAATTGGAACTGCAAAAAGAAAGCATTTTTCACAATATGATAACAGAGAACTCAAACCTAGACTATTGGGAAAGAAAAATACAAACCTTCTGCTGTTCAATTGACAGTTCATCCATGCATTCAACCAAAAACTCAACATTTCTCTCCATAAATGGATTGGTTGATAATTGCAAACGATCATAGTCGCACTAATACAAAAAACCAAATGAGAAGATTAAAATAACGAGAAAGCTACATTACAATACAAGTCTCTCAGAAAGAGTCAACATCTTACCTGGGTGACAGGTGAATCAGCTTCTAGCTCAGTCATAAAGGCACTGATGAGAGCAGAATTTGAAACTTTGATCTGTGAGCACAAAAAGGAGCATATTTATCTCAGTTGCAAATCAAACAGGCTTCTTTCAGTGCATTGGTATGCTACAACAATACACAGCCTAAATTGTAATTATTGGCGAAAAGCAAGAATAAAAATGACTTTAGAAGCTTACAGGAATCTCCTCAAAAATATCAACCCATGACAAGTTTTTCTCTCTCAACCTATTGGAGCAAAAGAGAGTAAAAATGAGGCCATAAAATAGACATCACTTACAAACCAAGTTAGTAATAGGAAATATCCTTACTTCTCCCCAGTGAAATTATTATTGCGGTACAGGTCCATGAAAGCATCAGAAAGCTTCAAGGCCTTGAGAGCTAAGACACCCTGATTTGATCTCGAAGGATCATAAATTATACACACACATCGGCTAATATTTTCCTGCAATCACCGATATCTAATTATTGATAAATACAAGTCGATAAGACAGTCACGCTCAACAAATCAAACACACCAAGACTGAAGCAAAAATACTAATTTACTTCTAGAAAAAAAAATCCCTAAAAAATTAGAATCGAAATTAAATTCTCAAGTCCATCTTTGCTAAAATGTTACTATGGTCAATTGTCTGATAATGATTACCTTCAACAACAACAATGAACAATGCTGAAAGAAATATATATATATATATATATTTCTTTTTAACCCAGCAAAACTACTTCAGGCAGCATGAAAAAGAAAAAAAAAGAAGAAATTTTCATTGGAAAGGAAAGAAACTCAAAAAAATTATTGGAGGCTAGTGATAAGTTGACATTTAGAACTTACTGATTCAATTCCACCTCAACTAAAAGTTAATATTAAGGTGGAAGTGAAGGTTTTATCCTTGTAGGGAAGGATAGGAGAGCAAGACAATGGAGATAAAAGCAAGACAATGGATATTAACTTGCATTATGACATTCCCACATCTCATGAAGTGCAAAGAGCAGTGGATAGGGACAAAAACTGAGATCCCCTTACAAACTAATTGGAAAAAAATGCATCTAGACACTTCCAAAAAAAGTACATGTAGGCAGCTTTAAAATTCTCTTCTGCACTCTATTATTCCAGTGAAGAGAAGTTTGCTAGTGCTGAAAGTTAAATAAGTTGCAGAACCTGAAAAGTTTAATCACATTTGTGATTTAAAATAAAAGTGCATCTAGGTAGCTTTACAATCTCTCCTGCCCTATTATGGTGATAAGAACTCTTTTGGTCGTTTCCTACCAAAGAAATCAAGGAAGCAGGCAAGACCTTTAAAGTTAAAAGTGAAAGCAAAAGCTTAGCCTTTTCCAGGAAAATACTGCAATCTATAAAAAAATATTTGATTCTAACTTCACTAATATTTCAATTTTGGTATGTTGTGTTAAGGATACAGAAATCACTACAAAATTTTAGGCATGCCAAATTGTGGAGAGAAAAAGCTATCAAATCCCAATACCTGGTAATTCATAAAGGTTTCAATCAATTCCACAGTTTGGAAAGAACCTAACAATGTCGATTGATACCTGAAATTAAGAAACAAAAATGGATCACAAATTAGACCCACATGTCCCTCTCATGGTAGACAGAATATCAGATCAGTTGCAAGCATATGAGTACTCATGCACAAATACACTAATTTATCAACAACAGAATCAGTTCATGGTACTTAAAAACATAATGTGAAACAAAAACACACAGTGAAAAGGATAAAAGGTTTATACATTACAATAATTACACATAAATATCTCGAAACTCACCATCCAACTGTGTTATTATCAACATTAACCTCCCTCAAGCATCTCATCATTTCAAGCTGATAATTGGCACCATCAGCTTCAATCTCTTCATCCTCCTCCCTAATCTGCATATATAAGTTATGAAAAACAATTGAATTAAATAAATATTCAACCCTATAAACACACAGACTATCATAATTATCATCGAAACGAGTAATAAGATTTTACAATACCGGAAAAGGGAAACAGTTGGTAACTTCAAGAACGCTACCGACATCCAATCCAAGAAGTTGGCCAGTGACCAAAGCCGGAGAAAATTCTTTGCAGTGTTTGATTATTTTCAAAATAACCTATTCATTCAAAGTCATAATAAAAATTTTAGGGTTTTTATTCAATGTTTTATAATAATTACCAAACATGAAGAGACTTACCAATCCCTCGATCTGAACAACTCGAAGAGGGGGAGCAACCTCCTCTGTTGCGGCAACCTGAAGAAAAGACCTTGCCATTGCTGCACAAAATCATTCTGATACTCATCAAATTGTTACCAACTACTAATTAGGAAGATCATTTAGCAGATAATTATCCAGCTTCGTACAGTGTTGGCCAATTTTGTAAGATTTAACAGCATCTTGGTTAGAAATTGAAACTAAAAAGAATGAAATAGACAGAAAGCTAAAACATAAGCGAAACGTACCTGCCATTGCTGACGCTGATTTTAAGAGGACGGAGACAGTGAATATCTATCTCCGATTAAACGACAGAAGGACGGAATAGTTAGCTTGGGAGAAGAAGAGTAAAGTCGGGCGGCGTAAGCAAGGGAATTGGATAGCAGCAGGAGTTGAGCTTTAGTTCTAAGGTATTTTATTAATAAACAACGATGTTTTATCTATCCGACGAGCCACAAGAACACCGTATAAAAACCCTAGCTACAGTTTTTATTTTTCCTTCAGAAAAAAATATTAATATAGGGTAAAATTACTATTTGATCCATAAATTTTCACTAAAAATAATATTATGATTACTTTAGAAATTTTTTTACATGATTACTGTAAGCATTTATTCTTAAAGCATTTCATATAGTTATGAATATGATTCGATTTTGGAGATAGATACAAACCAGACTACTAATGGTGCTTTATAAAAGTTTAAACTAAAAATGGTACTCAAATCAACTAAATCTATAAATACAGTTTGGAGGTGATTTGGACAATATTTATTGTAATAAAAAAAATATAATAAAAAATTGCTTCAGTTTAATACATTATTTACAAATAAAAAATAAATTTTTTTCTCGAGAATTACAAATAAAAAAGTGACTGTTTTTTTACATTTTTATTTTATAAGTGAAAAAAGTTTCTGTAAACTTAAGTTATTTAACACAATTGCGATGTATTATTTAAAAAGAAAGAAGTTGGAAAAAATAATAGCACACATTAAATATTTATCTGATTTGCTTAGAGTGATTTTGACTTAAAAATAAGGTTCTTTCATATTTTCAAATCACCTTAAAGGAAAACTATTCTTATGTGTCTCTTTTGAAGAAGAGAAAAGAAAATTGTATTAAGAACAAAGCTCCCAGCGGTCGAACTCGCGACCTTTCGCTTACGAAGCGAACGCACTATCACTATGCTATGGAAGCAGATTTCGATGAAAGTTTTATGGTTCTAAGCTTGAAACAGTTTTATTTTTAAACCTTGCAGGTTAACAAAGCCCCTGGAAGAGCCAGCTGTGGTGGCGGAGGAGGAGAAGATGTGCGGAATCGCCCTGATCATCTCTGGCGTTCGAATCTGCTTATCTTCCACCTTTCTTCATTCTCCATCTCTGGCTCCTAATCCCGAGTCATTAATCAGTTCAAATTTTGCGTTTTCCGTCGACCATCTCAAAGCAGCTCTCCGGCGACGAGGTCCTGATAGCTTGGGATGCAAGCAGGTCATAATTTCTACTAAGGAGCAACAACTGTTTTCTGTAATTGAAGAAAACGGCGTTTCGAGGCAGCTAGATTGTGCGAATGGAGAAACTTGCTTGCTTTTTATTGGCGCCACTTTGCAACTTAGAGGAGTAACTCCTATAACTCAGCCATTCGTTGATTCCTATGGGAATATTCTTATTTTTAATGGTAATTTATACTTATGAAGACTTATCTATTTGTAGACTAATCAATTTGGATTCTAATTTAGAGTTTAAATTAATTTTTAAAGGTGAAATCTTTGGAGGAATTTATGTTGAGAGTGATAGTAATGATGGTGAAATTCTTATGCGAACTCTTGGGAAGTGTTGCTCTTGTAGTTCTGGTGAACATACAAGTGCTTGCTCTAGCAGTGGAAAAGAGAAAAGTTCTGTTCTTGATGTTCTTTCAACAATCAAGGGGCCATGGGCTATTATTTATTGGCAGGTAATTTGGAGTGTTATTTTTCTGTTTGTTGGTGTTAGGGTCAGTGATTTATCAATTTCCTGCTGAAATTTTATTTTGCTTGTGATTTATAGGATAGTTCAAAAACCTTGTGGTTCAGTAGGGATGCATTTGGTAGGCGGAGTCTTCTTGTTCATTGGCCAACCGTGAAGGATCCTCAGTTTATGCTATCTTCTGTGTCACCATTTTCTGCTGTTGATCAGAGTTCTGGTATATAATGCTTGGTAGAGCTTTTCTTTTCCTGATCTTCTGATAACATATTTATTGTTGTTCTCTGAATGGTTATGAAGGCTATTTTTCCATTAAGTTATTCATGTTGGATGATATCATTTACACCATCGTTGTTATTTCCAGCATTAGGGTCTACAGTTGAAAAATTGGTGGGGGCAACATACACATGCGTATATCAAATTTCTCAATGGTTAATTTTTCTATTTAAGTACTTAAATTCAAAATTTTATTAATTTTTAAGCTGTGTCACGCTGCACTTTTGTTAAAATATCTATTGAAGTTGATATTTTTTAACTAGAATTTCATAATGAAACTTAAAATTTGAAGTTATTGTTCTAAGTTACCTAAAGCTAAAGACAAATGTTTAGAGGAAAAAACTAGTTTGAAAGTTGAAACTGCAAACCATGATATACTATAGCGACAATTTTTCTAACACATACCATCAATTTTGGTGCAGATCTTAGAGTCGAAGATTGTACTGAGCCTAATTTTTGGGAGGAGCTTTCATGTGGGATATACAGTTTATCAATGACTGCTTCGAAACTACATGGATGTATTTTTGGAGAAGTTAAAAGACATGAATGGGCTAATACTGCACTAATAGACCTGATTAAATGGGAAAGAGTTTCAGTTGAACCAAAACCAGAAGACTTGTCTTTTTCATGTGGTAAGCCTCTATTGGGAGAATAACACACTGTTTAGCTTCTTTGGTTGTTATGCCATTTGAATCAGATTGTAATAGTGGTGCATAGTTTCAAACCACAAAATTCTGGAGCTCAATTTGGAAACACTTCATTTTGACTAGTGAAGAATGAGGATCTTTAATTGTAAATTCTATTTTGACTCTGTAGGCCTTGATCAAACATCCTTCTCATTGCCTGCTCGGAATGTGTTAAGTGCTTTAAGGAAATCTGTGATGCTGCGCACATCACTCCATACAATTTTTCAGGTGTGGGATTCACTTGAACTATATTTTTAATGAATGCAAATAATCTATCTCCTTATTTTCAAAATTCTTTGTGCTTTTATTGTGATCCACAAATGATGAGACTCCCTTTTTTATTTTGGAAGAAATGTTTGGATTTATAAAGACTTTGAATTTTCTATTTATAATTCATATTTCTGTTTAAAGTTAAATACAAGATATAATTATGCAAAAGGTAAATTTTGGTGGTCGTAAAGTATGGTTGGTTTGCCAGTAGACTAGTAGATATGCGCCAAAGCTGTTTCTTTTTTCTCTTCATTTTATTTAAGTCTTAAACGTGACTTCCTTTTATTCCAAACAGGTAATCATTTTCTATGAGAATAGTTTAATTTTCCATTTGACTAGGAAAACTAGGGACAAATTTCCCAAGTGCCCCACATACCAAAAAAATTAGGAGAATGTTTTTATGGGAAAAATATTTCTGTGAATCAATTGGAGCTTGTTACTATTTCAGATGATTAAAGCTTTCTTAAATTTTGATGGTCTGCTATTTCCATACATCTCTTTTTCTAAAATATAAACAAAACAAGGAATTTACTGTTACTTATTGATGTTATCTTTGCATTGAACTACTCTGTGATTGCAAGGCATATCCCCCTCCCTATCTAATCGTTTATTTAACCCGAGCAGAGAAGTTATTTAGCTTTTGTTATCTTTATACTGATTTACTGTTTCAATTTAATATAACTCCTTGGATTTGAATGCGTAGGCAGGAATATCTGATGGTGGACAAGAGGAACTTGTTCCAGTGGCAGTCCTATTTTCTGGCGGATTAGACTCTATGATACTTGCAGCATTGTTGGATCAGTGCCTAGATCCCAGCTGTAAGTGTTTACACTGAACTGTGTTTTTCTTTTTTTTAATTTTATTTTTTATACATTTGTCTCTTAAAATTGTTCTCTTTTAATCAGCATTTTAAATTTGAAAGGTTGTGATAAAGCTTTTATTTTCTGCTGTAGCTTATATTTGTAGAAGTCGTAACGTTAACATTTTTATCTTTTGTTTTACTCATGAACACTTGTGCTCAAATTAGGATTTTATGTTGTAGACACAATAATTAGGGCACATGGTTCTCTCTGTCTGTCTCTGTGCGTTCTTTTAGTTTTTGGTTATTCCACCTAGGTTTGTTCAAATAGCTGCCATTACCACACCTTCATTTTTCTATTTTGATCCCTGTTTGTATTCTTGGTTGTGCCTTCTCATTTGGTGTGTAATAAACAGGCTTCTAATTGTTACAGTTGTCTGTTACGGTGGGGATCAAGTCATTTTTAAGTTTTGAATGGTCCAAGACCACTTAGTTGCAATGAATGGAGAATTCTATTCTTTATCTTTTTTTTTTCCCCTCCCTTTTCAGGGTATTTAACATATTATATAAACTTCCATAGGACAATAGTGACTTTTCTGTTCTCTGTGTAATTTTGCTCAGCTCCTTTATTTTGGAGTTGCAGACTCAAGTAGGGACTATCATTTATGCGAGTCTGGTGGCCTTTCGTTTTTGCTCTTGGGGAGACGGTTTTTGGCATATTTTATAATCCTGGTTCAATATGTTACTATTTAACAGGGTTGTGTTATTGGACAACCACATGTTGCAATCTTGTTAATAGGAAAGGAGTTTCTCTTGTCACATTTTTGGTAAACTGCAAGATAAAAGTTTTCTTGTTAAAGGCTTTGATAAGAAGGAGAAATGGCTAAAATAAGCGGGTGCCAACCCCTGCGTAAAACAGTTACATGTGAATGTTTCTGTTGTTAAAAATTCAAAAAGATGAGGAAGAAATTTATTTAAACTAAAAAAACTATTGATACCCAAAATTCAAATGGCAAATAAAGAATACAAAGCATCCAAGTGAAAAACAACAACAACAATAATAACAACAACTAAACCTTAATTGCAAGCTAATTAGGACCAGCCATGAGTTCATTCGGCTATATCCATAACTACATCTGCACTAAGGTCAAGAAGTAGTAAATCTTTTGAGACAACTTTCTTGCATATGGTTCTAGGTTTACCTTTCCCCTTTTAGCACCATCCATCCAAGTGAAAAACATTGGCAATATTTCGTTGTCAAAATTTCCTCTATTTCTTTGCAGCTCCTTTATTGAAGTTGCCCTGAAAGCAAAGACAACCAGTCAAAATGTTTGGATTCTTTTGGTGAGCTAATTCTCTAATATTCTTGGCAGATGGAATTGATTTACTTAATGTTAGCTTTGATGGTCAATTTGCTCCTGACAGAATCTCTGCTAAGGCAGGAGTAGAGGAACTTAGCAGAATTGCCCCATTGAGAAGGTAAATGGTTAAATGTTTCTCTTGGATCTGATGTTTTATTTCTCAACCTTTGTGAATTTTACCTGAGTGTCTATTTGGATTGGCATGCATTTAATTAAAAATGTTTCAAGTGAATAACAACAAAAATATCAACATGATATCAAGAATCACCGTTCATTTCAAATAATCATCTATTATTGAAATGGACCGTAAGATCAATTTGAAGTCTTCTAGTTTCTAATATATGAAGATTTATGAGTGCTATTGGGAATTTTGGAGTGTATTCAGTATATTTTTGGGAAGGTACATCTTCAATGGTATGTATGATAATTGGAGAACAGTAGATTAGAGCATTACTGAAAAATGAAATGGATGGAACTCAAAAATGTAGAAGTTCTAAACTGAACCAGGAGCCAATGTGTTCCTGGTTAAACCTAAACTAGGGAGACTCAGTTCCTCATACAGCAACAAAGAAGCAACACTTTTTGCCAAATGATCTTATCTTTGTTGTATTTCTCATATTAAATTCATTTTTGATTGGGAATGCAGGTGGAAGCTTGTAGAGATCGATGCTGATTTGTCTAAGTTGAAGTTGGAAATGAAGCATGTTATGTCTCTCATTAACCCTGCAAATACCTATATGGTAACTGGTTTTGATCTATAAACAAATATAGTTTATGAGATGTGAGTAGCAGGGTGGTTTGCTGCATCCATGTAAGCATATAACTTGCTAATTTCTGGAGTTGTTCACTGACATAAACTATTTCAGAATTTTGAGGATATCATGATACATGAAGATACATCATTGCATCTTATTGGTTCTTCTAGGTTTTTTTTGAAGAAGTGATATATCTAGCTGAAAAGAAAATTGGGACAACATGCTAGAAGTGCATTTCTGGTGGTCCATTTTCTTAATTGAAAAGGTAATTTATTGACTTAATTTTCAGGACTTGAATATAGGAATTGCTTTATGGCTGGCTGCAAGTGGTGATGGTTGGGTTTATGAGGGAATGAACAATAATGCTGACGAGAATCAACAACGATTAAGGTACAAGTCCAAGGCTAGGATTGTCTTGGTTGGCTCTGGTGCTGATGAACAGTGTGCTGGTTATGGAAGGCACAGAACTAAATATAGATGTGGAAGGTATGATTTTAACATCAGATTATTGAATTTCATGTATCACAGTTTTTAATAACTTATGCTCCTATACTAGTTTTCGAAGTCCAAGTTATTTTGTCGCATATAGCATCCTGGAATTTATTTTTTCAAAGTTAGAAGGAATATTTTTTTTGGTGTATAACATCTTTCTTGGCCTAAATCTTATTGAGATTTGTGAGCAACAAATACTTGTTTTTTTGTATTCTTTGTGGTTATTGACAATTTATCATCAGTTGGCTTGGGCTTCATGAAGAAATGAAGTTGGACATGCAAAGAATATGGAAACGAAACATGGGGAGAGATGATAGATGCATCGCAGATAATGGGAAGGAGGTACTGTTGGTAACTTGGACGACTATTACTTCTTGAATCCTTTCCTTACATTGAACGTCAACTCTCTAATTGCTTTCACCAGGCTAGATTTCCTTTCTTGGATAAAGATGTTATTAGAACTCTCCTTGATATTCCGTTGTGGGAGGTTGCCAACCTCAATCAACCTGGTGGAACAGGTGATAAGAAGATCCTGAGAGAGGTCAGTTCTGTATATCTCATGTTCAGTTCACATCCTCTCTCTGTATTATGGATACTATTGATAGCGATGCTTGTCAATAGATCATGTTTGCTGGGGCTATTTATGCATCTATTTAATAGATAGCTATCATGTCTAATGCTGAAATTTTGCAATTTATTTTATAAGAAAAACTGCAAATATTTTGTCCCGACCCTTTTCTCTAGAATCAAAATGAAAGCAGAAATTTGTAATTTCCCTCAGTATTCAACAGTACCTCCTACGTTTTATCTGCTACTTGGTGCTGTAAAAAAATCAACTTCCTGCTATACAGGGTTTAGGAATATTTTCTCATTTCATGTGGGGGAGTTGTTATCACCAAATATAATTGATTCTGATTCATCTGTCTTAAAAGGTTGCATGGATGCTTGGTTTACACGAGGCAGCAATTCTTCCTAAAAGAGCAATACAGGTTTGTGATATAAATATTTGTATTGAATCTCTTCACCACAATCCTCTCCATATTAGGATAAATTCTATGTTATTTTTTCACCGAAGCAGTTAAATTCTTTTGATTTTGGCTGTAATTTGAAAGGGGGGGGGGGGGTTACCTGGATTTTCTGAACTGCATGGCTCCATACCTGAATTCAAAACAACTGCTGTGCTAACAATGCTGTGAAACTGTAGTTCTAACTGCACATTTGATTACTAAACAACAAATTCTACTGCTTTATTTGTGCAGTTTGGCTCCAGAATTGCAAGGGAATCCAATAGAAAAAATTTCGGAAGTAATCGCGCAGCAAACCAGGCATCTGCCGGAAGTGTAGTAATAAATATGGTGTAGCGGCATACTACTGGCACTTGGTACTGCAAATGTCCCTTTACATGTGGATTTGATACTACAAAATGTGGCCAACATTTTTCTGGACTTGGATGTTTTGGGTCTATCTCTGAGGATGGATTGTGAGTCAGCAATAGTTGTGCTTCGAAGGCATTGTAATGCACAGAGAAGATATGCCAATTGGGCTGTATATTTTTGAATCAGGTTTTGAGAAGAATGTGGCTGATCAGACTTTTGGCCAGACTGAATTCAGTATCTATCATGCCAGAGATTTTTTATCTGGGCTAATCTAGTTTTAAGACAATTCAGATTTTAACATTCGAGGATTAAAGAGTTTTATTTTGATGTTGGCTATGAATGTGATGTACATTATTATTTGAAATTTGCAGTGGAAAGGTAATTCATTTCAGCATTTTGATTGGCCATTTCCCTGTTAGGCTGTTGTTAATAACTAATTAAAATTTGAAGTAATTAATATGTTCTAGATTGTATAGTAACTAAATACTACGTTCCATTATATTTATCATGTCTGATAAAATATTTTATTTCAAAATAATTGTCACATTTATAGTTTCAATGGTTAATAAATATTTTTTTTTCTATATATATTTTTTTTGCATATGATCAATAATTATTAATTCAATTTAATGATTTTTAAAAAATTATTATAATTTAAATAAATTTAATGATTTTCTTTAAGAGAAGTAAAATTTTAAATGGGATAAATATTATGAAACAAAGTTAATAATTTATTTATAATCCAAAATTAACTACATTGATTTTTGTTTTTTAACTCAAAGTAAAGTCTAAATTTTAAAACCGTTCAATTTTCTTCTAAGATAAAGTAAAGTATCGTAATAAAGGGCTAATAGCTATTTAGGTTCATACGGCGTCATGTTTTATTTACATTTAAAAGAGGCCTAATGCATAGTTATATATTTAATCGATTTGACTTAAAAAATTAATGGGATGTAACAATTTAATTAAACTATTGTAAAAAAACTAATGGAATGTAACAATTTGATTAAACTATTGTAATCAAATCATTAATAAATGATTAACAATATCTACGGATTATAGTTCAGTTGACAATGTAGACTAGGCATGTGAAAAGAGTTATTAAGTTCAATTTTACTAAACATATTTACAGGGAGAGATGAAAAATTTTAACTGTGATTAAGTCTTGAATCAGATCAGGGGATATTTGATAATAATGCCACGTAACATTGGTTTATAGAAAAAAATAAATGATCATCAATAAAAAATATAACCATTTAATAGCTAAATCACATGTTCTAACCACGAGCCGAGCCCAGGTCACGCCAAAATCAGAACAATTTAATCGATTAAGGACTCCTGGAAGCCCAAATTGCTAGCCGAACCAACCATCCGGCTCACTCATCTGGAGCGTCCGTTTTTGTCTTCATGGCGCTTCCTCCGTTGCACTACGCGATATTAAAGAAACAGAGACGGGGTTTAAGAGCCGCCGGTCGCCGCCGCTTCGTACAGCCACGTAAACCATTGACCAAGCTCGTTTTGTGGGGCCCCGCATATTAATCTTTTTTTTTTTTAATTTCTATGTTTAGGCCATTGAAAGACCGTTACATTGTCAAGGTTTCAGGTTTTTATAAAACGATACCGTTGCTTGTGAAAATTAAGAAGCCGGACTTACACTTACTGAGCAACCAAACAAAAGAAAGAAAGGGTTTAGCTGTTTAAGAGCTTCCTTCCCTCCCTCCTCGTAGGGGATGCCTTCGATGGCGCAAAACAGACCCAAAAATGCTCCCCAAACCCTAAAACCCAACTTCTCCAATCAACCTCGCAACAATAATAATTCTTTTGCTAGGTCAACTTCCTTAACTTCTCATACTTTTCTTGCTTAATTTTTGTTCTCTTAATTTTTAAAATTCAAGTGACGTTGATTAAAATGCAGGAGGGAAAAGATTAAGAAGCAGAGAGAATCTCTACCTATAGCTTCAGGTTTCCTTCTAAACCTTCTATTTGAAACTTTATGCTATTTTTGATTTTTAAATTTTCACTATTTTTTTAGTTAAGGAACGGCTTATCCAAGAGGTCAAGGCTCATGATATTTTGATTATTGTTGGTGAAACTGGAAGTGGAAAAACAACTCGTAAGTCTTAATTCTACTAATTATTTTTGTTAGATGTTTTGCTTTATAGAGTTGGTTTTGGTTTTGGTTTTGAATTAATTTAATTAGGTTTGTGTTTTTGCAATTTTCTCTGCAGAATTACCTCAGTTTCTATATAATGCTGGGTTCTGTCGTGATGGTAAAGTTATTGGGATAACTCAACCTAGGCGTGTTGCCGCTGTCACTGTTGCAAAGCGGGTGGCAGAGGAATGTGGTGTTGAGTTGGGGCAAAGGGTTGGATATTCCATTAGGTTTGATGATAAAACTTCTAATTCTACGAGGATCAAGTACATGACTGATGGATTGTTGCTAAGGTAATTATTCCCTATCCTCAATACAGTTAAGTTGGAATTGTGGTGGCTGTTTTATTCATTTAGATCTTTTCGTAAAGGTTTTTTTTTTGCATAGAATATACAGAAACTGTTGTGATTAGAGATATTGTTTGCTATTTTATTATGTCTGTCATGGTTTAATTATATGCAACCAGTGATGATAATCATCTGTAAATATTGGAATAAAAGTGGAAAGGAACTAAAGGAATTCAGAACGTATAATAAAAGATTTTTTTTTATGGATACACTGAAA
The DNA here is from genome assembly GCA_948099535.1 of Jatropha multifida. NCBI lineage: Eukaryota > Viridiplantae > Streptophyta > Magnoliopsida > Malpighiales > Euphorbiaceae > Jatropha > Jatropha multifida. The sequence continues at coordinate 14,373 of CANUEX010170697.1, read as the reverse complement.
TGATATAATCTTATATTCTCGCATTGCATTTCTATGTTTACCTATTGGAAATTTAATTCTAGGTGAAGATGAATTTTTTGTGTGAAGCTGCAGTAATTTGCATTGTTTGGGTGCTGCATAGCTGCAATGCGGTTTCTTTGTTTTGCTGTTTAGGTTTTGTCATAAATCTTTTATTGGCTGTGAACTGATGCAAGTATTAATATTCTATAGGGAGGCATTATTGGATCCTTACCTGTCTAGATATTCCGTCATCATAGTTGATGAAGCTCATGAGAGAACTGTACATACTGATGTATTGCTGGGCTTGCTAAAAGATGTACAAAATGTGAGGTCAAAGTCTGCAATCAGCCATGAAAATATTGCTGATAAGAAGGCAAACAATGGCTCATTGAATGACAAAGAAAATGGGACTCAATCCATTAGTTTTCTCAAGCAATGTGCAAACAGAAAATTCCCTCCATTGAAGTTAATTATTATGTCTGCCAGCTTGGATGCACGAGGTTTTTCAGAGTACTTTGGTGGTGCCAGAGCTGTCCATATTGAGGGGCGCCAACATCACGTTGATATACTGTATACTGTTAATCCAGAGACAGATTATCTCAATGCAGCCTTGATTACTATATTCCAGGTTGTGAATAATGCTCTGCCCAAGTGTAACCAAGTCGTGTTTACAATTTTTCCCAATCCAGCAATTTGAGTTCCTCTTTTGATTATCAAATATTTTTATTTGCATTTAAATGATGTTTAACTTGATTTTTCACGTTCTTTGTTGTAATTCATATTAGTCAATTGAATTCTTCAGTTTTAACCAAAACAGCTTTATTGGATTCAGCAGAAATCATATCTTTTATTGATTTTAGTTATTCTCGAAATACTCCTCAAGTCCTTTCATTTGTCCTCAGAGACCTTATAATTATTTCAAATTTATGTTATGGCTTCTTATATTTCTTTTTACCTTGTTTGTTAGATTCACTTGGAGGAGGCCCCTGGAGACATTCTTGTATTTCTGACTGGGCAAGAAGAGATTGAAACTGTTGAAAGATTTGTGCACGAGCAACTCCTTAAATTACCTGAAGCCAATCAAAAGTTGTTAACCGTCCCCATATTTTCATCTCTTCCTTCAGAGCAGCAAATGCGGGTTTTTATGCCAGCTCCTCCTGGGCATCGTAAGGTATCTTAATGATGCATGTCAATTAGCCTCTATTAGGTATGGTTGTTGACAGAATATCTAGATTGGGATTAAGGCTTACATGGGTTCTATGGTATTGTGGGCATAACATATTTTTATTTGGTCCATACATATTTGGTTTGTTCTGAGAATTGTGAGGAACTATGTCAATATCCCTTTTCCCTGATAAAAGGTAATTTATTGATGTGAGGTTGTGCTGTGCATGTTATATGCCTTTAATTGAATCATATAGGAGCTAGAATGATTTGTACTATAGGCAATAAATTCAAGAATATTTACTTTCATAATCTCATTCTTTTGTAAGCCTTATTTGTTGGCCTTAGAACTCTGGCTGGATCCATGTTTCCTTCTCTGCTCTATCAATTCATATGGATCGGTGAATACCTTCAGATATTTATTTCATTTACATACATGTAATTGGTTACTTTGTTTACCCTACAATGATGGTAGTTTTGGTCCAAGCTTATATTATGACATTAGGAGAACAGTAAAGCCTGGGATATAGGTTACCGTTATTTAATTGTATTTTTTGCTTACATATTCAAGAATCCAGTCTGTCCATATGTTAAGTACGTGTAGATAAAGGCACATTGGAAACACTCACCATTTAATGCATATAGTTATATATGTAAGTATTGGTTTTCTGTAATCCTAAGTACTATTATATGTGGTAATCATGCTCAAGCTATAACTTATTGTTTTGTAGTCATTCATATTTAATCCAATGCTTCTTATAGGTAATATTGGCAACAAATATTGCTGAAACATCAGTGACAATACCTGGAATCAAGTATGTTATAGACCCTGGATTTGTAAAAGCACGTTCCTATGATCCAGTCAAAGGGATGGAATCATTGGTAGTCATTCCAACATCAAAAGCTCAGGCTCTTCAAAGGAGGTAGGTGTGTTGAACTATGCCCAGGGTAAATATAAAGGGTAAAGTTTTCATAATTGAAAATAGAAAGTTTTTCAAGTATTTTCAAGAAGATTTGTGAGTTTTAATCACCATTGCTAGCAGGTAGCATCTAGTGTTTTATGGTTGTCTAGTTCTGTTAACTGGCATATTATATCGGTGATTGAACTTCCCATACGACAGACTGATTTGAGGAAATGTACGATTTAGTGCCATCATTATTTAAATTGTAAATGCTGTCTTTTTTTGGTTGTTGAATTGAGATTCTGAATGGTGTTCATAATTCGAATATTCATTGATCTTCGGACATACATTACTGTCTCTGTCTTTGTCCCCTTCTATTGCAAGCTCTGAACTTAGGAGTCAAAATTTAAATGAACTAAGAGTAATTTTGAATCGTTTAAACAATTATTAAAATTAAGGTTGGTTTGTAAATCTTGTTATTTTTAATTTTCCTTAGTGACACCTATCTAAAACATCTTATGTCAGCATAGGTTAAAGATCACTACATATGATTATTTATATAGAGAAAAGTGGGGCAAGGTGTAACTGCTTGTTTAAAAATTTGTGTTTATGTGTGGGTGTTTTTCCTTAACCTATACTACAAATGATGTTTTAAATATTTATCAAATTAACAATTAGTTATTTGACTTAGAAAGGTTGATTTTATTGTTATTGTTTTATAAATGAAAAAAAAATGGGGTGCTGGTTGTCACGATGAAATTTAATTAATTAGTTAATAGATTCGTTTTGAATTTGATCTCATACATTGCCACATAAATATGTGTGTATTTAATTGAATTAATATTTTTATTAACATTTAAAGACATTGTGGTTAAATGACCTTACAAAGTTTCATCAATTTTTTTTTTAATAGTGGTAAGGAATAGATATATAGAGAGAGAGGGGAGAAAAAGAGAAATATAATCTAATGGTAGTAATTAAGTGAAGTTTAGAGTGGTATTTTTGACACACCTGGTATCATGCTTAGTATTTTTGTATACGGTGTTGATTTAGGTGGCTGGAGGCATAAGGTCGTTCGATATAAGTTCTTTTAATTTCATGTTCTTTTAAAAGCTCGTTTGCATATGTGATCTTGTTTTTTCTTATCCTCAGCTTATGTCTTTATATTGTCATGGTTAAATGTTGGCTTTGTAAGCGCTGAAACTAGAATTGTGTTTAGAATAAATAATTCAAAGTGACTGTTAATTTCTCACTGCAGTGGACGTGCAGGGCGTGAAGGACCTGGGAAATGCTTTCGCCTCTACCCAGAGAGGGAATTTGAGAAACTTGAGGATTCAACAAAGCCAGAGATCAAGAGGTGCAACCTCTCAAATGTCATCTTGCAGCTCAAAGCTTTGGGTGTTGATGATATCATTGGGTTTGATTTCATGGAAAAGCCATCTAGGTAAAGTTTAGATGCCTTTTCATATTTCCATTGGTCTATGGCGACAGTCTAGTTTAGCATTTATGCATTTATATGTCCAGTTTCTCCTTCAATTTTCTTCAGTTTCTTGATATCCATCTTATGCCTCCAAATCTCCTCTTGCATTCATATTTATTGGTGTAGCCCAAGGTCAAGTTACCTGTTCATTTATGTTAAATGAAATCTTAAATGTTTGGCCATTTATTTAACCTTTTTTTTATATAAATAAGTTGATTATGTGGATTTTCTTAAAGCCTAGACTAAATTGCTTATAATTGGCTTGCATTTAGCTGGTTTGGGTTCTTGCCATGTTAGTGGTGGGAAATTATTATTCAGGTTGGTCTGAACTTGTGGTGATTTACCTGGATTATGATTTCAAGAGTCCTGTACTGTTTTGTGGAACCTGGAGGTCTCAGTTGTTAGAATAGTATGATTCTAGATTCAAATGGCATGTTTTGATTTGATTCCCCATTCTAGTGATTAGAATAAATAGGTCAAATGGAAAAGATGCTCAAATCGAGGATGAATCAGGTGAATTAATTTTTTTGGATGTCCTCCTAAGGTTTGTACAACCTATTAAACATAACTCTTGAGTTACTTCAGTCTTACCATGACAAGGTCCTCTTAACCATCCTTCTCTGGTATCTTGATCTAAGATTATTATCTTTTTTTTAAAAAAAATAAATAATGCCCATATACTATAAACAAAACCATATAATTCTTGTGCTTTGCATAATTTCTTGTTTTATACTGGTATTCTGACATCTTCTAAGTTAACAGTAAAATTGTGATATACAAAAGGTATATTGTTGATTAATTATAATAATTTGAGTGAATCTTACAATCTGAATCTTGATTTTTTGACAACCATGCGTGTGTGGTAATTTGATAGATTTGTTGGTCCAATTGCTACTGAATGCGTCATCTTATTTGTCAAATATGTATTATTTCCTGAGTTCATCGAGCATCATATATTTGAACAGGGTAGCTATCATCAAATCATTGGAGCACTTGTTTCTGCTTGGTGCTTTGACAGATGAATGTAAGCTGTCAGATCCTGTTGGGCATCAAATGGCTCGGCTTCCCTTGGATCCTATTTATTCTAAAGCTCTTATTGTAGCTAGTCAGTTCAATTGCTTGGAAGAAATGCTGATAGCTGTTGCAATGCTGTCAGTGGAATCTATTTTTTATGCCCCTCGTGAGAAGTCAGAAGAGGTATGCATGTATGAATTGCCTACTTTTTTCCTGCAATAACATACATCAAAAAGTCATCTCACTAGTACCATTGAACTTTTGCACCGCAATAAGTTGAAAAATAAAGTGTCCTCTACCTGAATGTGGACAATATGAGAATTAAATTAATTATTTTGGAAGATTATTGTTCACAGTATAAAAACCAGTATGTTTTCACTAAACAGGGCTATTAGGCATTTTGCTGGATTTGGCTTGGGTTTGGTGTCTTGGGACTTGAGTTGGGTCTACCTTTGTGTTGGGTATTAATATGGAGTTCTAATTAGCATGGCTGTAGATTCTTCTTTTGTATTTGGAATTCAAGATCCATAAGCACTAGGAATTTTCATGCTTCAATGGTTAGGACCACATCGAGTCTATAGGCATAAGCTTGTCATTCTTATTTATCCTTCTTTTTTTGGTTGTTGAATAAAATTCCCGCAATTATGCTTCTTGAGTTGTGTTATGCAACTATACAAAGTGTGGGACTTTATTAATTGGACTGTCCCTAAGATCTGATCCTGGTAGCAAGAGGCTAATAATTTCATTTTGTTTGTGTAGTTTTTATTTGATTTTCTGAAGATAATTACATCTGCCTGCTTATGTTAAGCCCTAAAATTTTTTTTTTTTTAGCTCTGCAAACCCTTAGGTTAATCTCTAAAACGTTCCTTGGATGTTTTACATAATGTATTTAGCTGAAGAATTATATTTGACTAATATAAAATAAAGAAAGGCCAGGAATTGGTAGCATCACATGGATGAAGTGTATGAGAGACTCGGAATACTGGGAGTTCAGTCAGTGATGGAAAAATGGTTGTGTTTTTTCAAGACTTGGGAGCTATCATCAATTCTGCTTGCTGTATAACTGTGTAATTACAAAGAGTTCGGCAGTGTCTTCATAACCTTATTTCCATTATTCCTATGATGCATCTGGACTTATGCTATCCAATTTTTGTGTTAACACTGTTATTTTGTTCTCCTTGATGATACTTGCTTTTAAGACTTAAGAAAAGCAATATTGTATTCCTGTTGGCCAGTGGAAAACTGCAATCAAGTGCTTTTCAAGTCCAGATGGCGACCATCTTACTTTGATTAATGTATATAGAGCAGTAGATGAACTTTTGGAAAAGAAAAGGGTGGAGCTCAGTAATGAAAAAAATCTCAGAGGAAAAAGTGAAAAAATTCTAAGAAAATGGTGCAAGGAAAATTTCATAAATGGTCGTTCCTTGAGGCATGCTCGTGACATTCACAGGTCTGCTATTTAGTCCTTTTCACTCTCTCTGTTTTCCCTTTTTCTCTTAGGTTATAGACTTGTTTCTCCTATAGGATTCACTATGAAGTGATCATCTCAACATGGCTTCTGTGATTAAAATGATCCTTTAAAAGGTTGTTCTTCTGTAATTCCTATACTTGGAATGAATTTATGTGTTCCTTTCTTTTTCAGCCAAATTCGAGGACATGTTGAACAAATGGGTCTCCGTATATCTTCCTGTGGAGATGACATGCTGCAATTCCGTAGATGCCTTGCTGCTTCTTTTTTCCTTAATGCAGCTTTGAAGCAGCCTGAGGGGACATACAGGTATTGGATTTATATTTATTTGAACAGTGAAATTCATCTGTAGGTCATTTACCCTTTGTTTGGATGAGGAAAATAGAGAGGATTTGATGTTCTGTTGTTTGGGAAGAGGAAGTAGAATAAGGAGGGTAGGATATTTTCCTTCCAAAATTTTCCCTCTAGATTGGAGAGAAAATATTAAAAAGTTATAACTATGTACTAATTGGGTATAAATAATTTTACTTTCCTCCCATACCCAAACACATGGAGGAAAATAACTCCTGTTTAAAGTTCTCTTTCTCCCAATATTTCCCTTCCCCTCTCTGTTGTTTTCCTAAACAAGTTGTTTGTTAGTAATTTTACCTGTTTTATAACCGCTAACAAATAAAACCTGAGTCACTGTAGCCTACCTTTACTTTCTGCCCTCCTGTTTTTATCCTATTTGTCTCTCCATTTTCCTCATCTTGAGATCTCACACAGTTGAACTAAATTGCAGGGCTTTGTCAAGTGGTCAGACAGTACAGATTTACCCTTTTTCAGTGTTATTCAAGTCAAAGCCAGAGTGTGTAGTTTTCAACGAGCTAGTCCAAACCACTAATAAGTACATCCGCAACGTAACTAGAATTGATTATTTATGGTTAACTGAGCTTGCTCCTCACTTCTATGCCAATCAGAGTTAAGGTTTCTGATATAATTTCTGACAGCTAAATATTGACCTGATTATTCTGTTCTATGGTCTTTGATGTGAATGTTGTTCATGAACACTATTGCGGTCACTTCTGGGCCGAGCTCATCAATTTTATTGATTGTTAGCCAAAAGTTCTACTTCTAGGATGGGAAAGAACAAAGACTCCACATCTTCATTTAAGTTTGCCGTGCATTCTTCATTAGATTGCTAGAAATAGAATTCTCATCATAGACAAAGACGGTTAAAAATGTGACCTGGTTTGTTGAGTAGAGTTGAAGAATTTTGGAGGATTCTCATTCTTAACCCTCAATCTGGGTGAAGTTGGCACTTTTTGGGTATTTGCTATTAGGAGCCTATTACACAGTTCTCACTAGAATTGCCTGGTAATACAAAGATGCTGTTTCAATCACCTTGCATATTTGAGAGGACGATCGCTCATGGCAGGATTCATCACAAGCTTTGCCTGGAATTTTGTCATGGTGAGGGAGCCATTAGCGTACAGGTCTGACTCCCTATTCACCATCTGGGTATAGCATATTCTCTCTTTTTTTCTCCCCTTGTATTATTATTTAAAATGTCTTTGCTTTCGGCAGCACTGCATTTATTTTTAGTGGTGATGCAGTTATTATCAAGTTACTAAAATATTTGCCTTTGTGGCTTTGTATGGGAACTTGGAATATGAACTTCTCATTTTAATCTATAAAAAAGTTACTGACCTAATTTTCCTTGCAAACATTAACTCTCCATTCAGTATAAATGAACTCAAAATATGTAAATGAATTTTTCACATTAGGATTAAATTCAAAAAATTGAAAATTCATTTGCTTTTATTCATAAAATACGCTTAGCACAATAATTTTTAGAAGGCTAGGAAGCTTGAGAGTTTTGTCTCGAAGTTTGAATTGTTTAAAGTTTTTAGAATTTATTTGGAAATTTTACATTTTTTAGTAGAATTTAGTATAGTTATATTTAAATCTGTAGAATTTAATTTTTCATCTCTGTTGCGTACCAAACACAAATTTGGATTTATAAATAAATTTTATGGAATTTATATATTTCAAACAAGGGGTCAGTGAGAGGAAGCTAATAGTAGTTAGAAATTTTGAAAATTGATGAAATCAATTATGGTATGTCTATTTATTTATTATTCTTCTAAAGGTCACTTCTGACTTATCCAGCTCTTACATGTACATACGACATGATATTTGTTCGATAAGAAAACCCTGAAAAAGTTACTGATGCATTAGCTAATTCTGCTCTTACTTTTATTAAATCGATTTTGGGATGTTCTGAACCAATGCATTGTTTGGTATATGTACAAAATAAGTAAATTGTGATATTCATAGCTGGTAAATTTAGTATAAATTGTTCAGAAATCTGAATCGTCACTCGTCAAGGAGACTGTAAAAAGAAATATGTCCAAAGAAATTTGAGAATAGATAACTGAATATTTAGAATAAAATATTGAACTATAATCTTCGAAAGCGTTCTTGAAGCATCATTCTAATGTCTTTATGCAAATTTTATTTATACCATTTTATTTTATATTTGCAGTCAATAAATGTATATACATATATATATATATTTTAATTTAAACAAAAGAATCGAGATTACCTTCCTTATTTCCCATGCTTATTACTATTTTATTGCCGTAGGAAAATGCTTCCCATTATTAAGAATTTTAATTTGGTTGATTGAGAAAATGAAGGTAATTTAATTTTGACGGGTCATATTAATTTTTATTTAAATTAAATTTTATTGGACAAAATAAAAAATTATATTATATATATATATATATATATGATAATATTATTCGGTTCTACATTTTTAATAAATTGATTATTTTGAAATCAAAACTATGTAACATAATATTAAATAAGATATATAATGTATATATTAACTATGGTAATATATACATGTTATACGATAATATAATATAATATTGTAATAGTATTTGATCAATATTAAATAAGGTATATATTGAATATGGTAAGAATATATTCTATTTAATTATTATTTTTTATTATTAATTTATTCTAAAATAAATAAATAAAATTTATTAAAATCATCATTTACAGTCTGGTTAACAGAATTCTCCTTTTTTTTTTTTTCTTTTTTTTTGGTTTTGTCTTTAAAGATTAATTAGGAGAGCTAAATAAAAGAAATTTAAAAGTAGATTCCAAACAGTCTCTTCTCTTAGTGTTGGGAATATACATGTATAATATAATATATTAATATGTATAAAAGCTGTAAACCTTTGACCATTCTCTGAGCAACAAATTAATATATCAATATAAGAATCAAACGTGACTTCAACCATAATTAAATTTCTCTTTTCCAATGCTTACTGTCTTAAACATATATATATATATATATATATAGCTGCAAATAACCATAACACCTTTCAACTTCTTTATCTTGAAAATCAAGAAATTATGGGAAATTCATTAGTTTGTATAAACCCATCATCTTCAGTTCTTGATAATGAACAGAGAACCAAAAAGAAAGTTTCTTCCAGTGGAAAAAGTAATAGCTTGTTCCCTCCTCCTCCTCCTCCTTCCTCTTCTAATCCTAAGAAAGAAGAGTTGTTAATGGATGATAAAGTTTTAGCAGAACAAGCTATGGCTGCTGCTATGCTCTTTCGCCAACATCAAAAGAATGGTAACGATCTTCCATTTCCAAGATCCACCTCTGTCGTTTACCATTCTCATGGATCCAATAAGAAGCAATCTTTTACCAAGAGTTACAGTTCTAGACAACGCTCTCTTGCTCATGATCCTCTGCTTAGACCTAATCAGCTTCTTAACCTGGTTTGCTTATAAATTAATTTCTTTCTTTCGCTTTCTTGATATGTTTTTACCCTTTAAAGATTTGGAATTTAATCTTTTTTGCTATATATTGAAATATATTCATTAGAGAAAATATTACATTGACTGTTTCCACATTAAGAAATATAATTGTCCCACCTAATAATTTTGACTTTAAAAATTATATGATTGGCCCTTGTCAATATATATAATATAGGTTGATGATTTGGTCAAATCTTGTGTTCTAATGAAATGAATTTGCATCATGACTTCCCTACAAAATAAATGTTTTGGTCACCTTTTAAGTCTATATATGTTTTGGTTTTTTTTTAAATTACTATTCAATACATAGACCGAATACATCCACTTTCTTCTATTCTTACTAAAAAAATATTTTTGTCGCCTCAACTTTAAAATAACGTTTTAGTTCCTTAGACTCATACATATTATTTTCATTACAGGTAAAAAAAATACAATTACATAGTATTTTCATTGAAAAATGCAAACACTAAAAAAGAATAATATTTCAACAGATAATTAAATTGCAGCAATTTTTAAAATAAATAATTTTCTGTAATTCATTTTGAAAAATAAAAAGTGAAAAACGCAATTGTATAATTCATTTTCTTTTTATTTTTTCAGGAACTAAAGATTGATCATCACAGTGAAACCAAGCATTTGATACTAGTCCATGGAGGGGGCTTTGGTGCTTGGTGTTGGTATAAAATAATGACACTTCTAGAGGAAAGTAGATTCAAAGTTGATGCAATTGACCTCACAGGATCTGGCACCCACCCCTCTGATTCAAACACCATTGCCACTCTATCACAGTTCATTCAGCCACTAATTGATATTCTTGACGAGCTTAAACAAGGAGAGAAGGTTTGTGATTTATACCTAAATAATTCATAATATATTGTTAAGAGATTTTCAAAATGTTCAAAGTCCACTATCACCCCGCCTTACTCTCTGCTAGGGTGAACAATTCTCTGTTTCTAATCGAGAATCGAATCAAACTGGCTCAATTTAGTCGGATTTGAACAGTTATTTTAGAAATTCACTTACCGATAAATTTGATTTCAATTTTAATTTGATTATCATATATAACTAATTAAATTTATTTTAAATCCAAATTAATTAACTCAGTTTAAAATAACTGATCTAAATTGATTATTATACTATTTGATTTTGAATTTGAATACTATAGAAAATATAATCGGATAAACTAAAACTGAACCAATTCATTTTGTTCAATTTAGTTAATTGAATGCTTACCCTTACACTCTCTATAGCGCGCGCGCGCTCGAGGTACACGTAATTTATGTTATGTAATTTTTTTCATGAGAGTATAATTAGTTTATTTTGTTGGATAGGTGATCTTGGTGGGTCATGATATTGGTGGTGCTTGTATATCTTATGCCATGGAGTTGTTTCCATCCAAAATAGCTAAATCTGTTTTTATCTCTGCAACAATGCTATCCAACGGCCAGAGTGCTTTTGATATATTATCCCAGCAGGTACAGTATTATTTACTTTTAAAGGGGCCAAATTGAATAAAGAATAAATAATATTAATATCAGTTTGTAATTTTCACAAAAATAAGGGTGTAATTGCTCCTTTAAACACAAAGTAGCTTAGTTTCACATTGTTTTATTCATTATTAGCGACAAAAATAACATATTGACAATTTTGGTTAGAAATAAATAATTAAAATTTTTTTTTTAACTAATAGCTATAAATATTGGGATGAGTGTCCGATACTCTTTTTTTTTTAAATTAGGTGAGAATTTAATTTTTATGGAAAGAAAATACTCATTGATACTACTTTATTCTTTAGTGAGTCGGTCCCATGTAAATATGATTTAATTCTCCCGCAGTGGGCTGAAAATATTTGTAGTTAATAAAAAAATAAATTTTAAGTCGAATTTCATACTTTTAATAAAAAATTAAATAAATAAATATATTACTTCAGAACCCTTTTCCTGATAGTTTCTAAAATGTTGTCGTTTAGAAAACTGAAATTCCAACTTTGATATTTCATTCTCTAATTTTATATATTTTATGTCATTGAAATTGCTTTTATTTATCCATTATTGGATCCATGTTTAAATAAATTGATGAGGACAATAATTAGTGGGCACCCCTAACCTCATCCATTAGGCAAAATGCATCATTGGAAATTTGTCTAGCTTCTTCATTCTCTTTGAGAAAGAATATTCCTTCTTCACTCAATTATTCATAGTTCATACATATTCTTTCTTCCTTATAGACCCTTTTTGTAAGTATTTTCTTTTTCATTGATTTGGCTCTATTTAATATTTAAATTTATAAATTTTCAATATCGCTAAATTAAAATTCATCGATAACCTTTAAGTATTTATTATAAACTAAAAATTGACAAGCGAATAATTAGGAAATTAAAGGCCAAATAAATATTTAATGGCGATTTTATCAAAACAATAGATTACTAATAGCTAATTTCTTGAATTAATTAATATTTAATGTGCTAATTTTCATGCTAATTGCAGACAGATTCCACTAATCTGATGAGACAAGCTCAAGTCTTTCTGTATGGAAATGGGAAGGACAAGCCTCCAACAGCTATTGACCTTGACAAAGCATTTTTGAGAGGTTTATTATTTAACCAAACTTCACCTAAGGTATTGATATCAATTTTATGGATAATTACCTAAACATGAAAATATATGTTTGGTCCTTACTATTTTAAAATTATATTTTTTTAGTCCTTGAAATTTGTTATAATTATATATAATTCTTATTATGTATTCTCAGGACATAGCACTTGCATCAGTATCCATGAGACCAATCCCAATTGCACCAGTTCTGGAGAAGCTTTCTCTTTCTGACAAGAACTATGGATCAGTCAGAAGATTTTATATAAAAACCCAAGAAGATTTTGCAATTCCTGTCTCTCTACAGGAATCCATGATCAATTCCAATCCTCCAGAACAAGTTTTTCAAATTAAAGGTTCTGATCATGCTCCTTTTTTCTCCAAACCCCAGGCTTTGCACAGGATACTCATTGAGATATTGCAAATTCCACCCAAGTAAGCGTAGATTTTATTATACAGGGCATTTGCCACTTATGATCTATTAAAATGTCTAGTGGCAACTATTGGGTTCGGATCCTTTTGATTACAACAATTTTCACTGATTTGTGAATACGATTCTGATCATTTTGGCCTCGGATGAATAAAAGAAATTGTCCGTTCGAGCTAGCAATGTACATTTTGGCATCGAAACATCAATGGCCAAAATGAATTCACTCGCCTGTAAAGAAATAAAGCGCTTCATATCAAATTTTAAGAATGCTTTGTATTCAAAACTTGAATTCTAGATTTCTAATTAAAGGAATCCACTTCCACACATGCTTCGACTTTTAGCGATTAAAATTTTAAAAATAATTTAGTAAAAACATGACATTTTATTTTGTATTTCACTATTTATTATTTCATGCATTAGATATTTTATGAATATTAGTTGTATTACCAAATGAGATACAAATATTGCAAAAAACAGTCGAAATCCGATATATGATTATCTCTAATTGTAAACAAGATTTGAATCATATAATTGAATTCCAATTTGCTCCATTAAACATTTTTGTATATAAAAAATTATAAATGGTGGGCTCACCTTGCCCAAACCTTCGTTTACAAGTCACGAAGCTGCACAATCACATTTAGAAATTGGAATCATTGATGGCATGGCTTAAAAAATATGGAAAGAAATGGAAATTGAATTGTATTGTTCACCAAATGAAAAGGTTGATGGAACCAACCAAACATGACACCACTTCCCACCTAAATAAGGGCATATTGGTGATTTTATTTTTCTTTTATTGATGTGAACTTGGAAGTAACATATATAGGTTTAATCATCTGCATAAAAATGCCATTAGGTCTATTAATTTTGGATTAGTTACTATCTATCCATGACATAGACAATTCCAAAATTTCTTTTATGTACAATTAATAAGTTGAGTTAGTAAGTCTTCCTAAAAGGAGTAAACTACTTGAGCATAACTATGGCCGGCTATGTCTTTGTCACAACCCAAAACCGTGGGCCGGACCGGCACTAGGACCTAGATAAGTTTAAGGCACCCGAGGCCAGTAGTAAGCCTAAACTATCACAATCCATCCCTATTATCATTTGACTATCGGAATAGTAAGCCCATATTATGACATTTTTTTTTATAAGACTATCGGAGTTAATAATTCTGACCCAGCATTAGTATTAAGTACTATTCACAGCTCGGGCCCATATCCATATAAAAATATTTCCACATACAAATATTTATTTGTCATAATATGTTCAAACTGTTCCTATCATAAAGTCTTCCAAATAGTCATTTACACTCCACAATTTATTTATAATCACATGATAATTCTATTACAAACCAATATTTATTTAAGCATCCTAACTGCGGAGTAAAATAAAATATGCAGAATATTCTAAATATTACTAGAGAGTTTATACTAACATGATCACTTCTCTGCGAAGAAGAAAGCAGAGTCTTATGGACCAACAGTACTTCTATTCCC
>CANUEX010170686.1:0-26180 GCA_948099535.1 Jatropha multifida | reverse complement strand
ATAGTTTGAGTCATTAAAAATATAATGGGCCAACTTGTAGAATATTTTCATGTAGTTATGGTGTTGAAATCAGAGATTAGGCTTACTACGGGTCTCGGGGGCCTTAAGCTTACCCAGGTCCTAGTGCCGGTCCGGCCCATGGAAACGGGTCGTGACAGATAGTCAGATATTTTTTCAATAAAATAAAAAATTTGATAAATTAATATTTAAATTAATCTCATTGATCAAACTTTATCTAAATTTTAAAGAGTTAGGTTAAACAATTAGAGGAATTAATTTTTATTTGTTATTTCAAATATTTTTTCATTTTAAAGTAAATAATAATTATTATTTAATTACTCCATGATTATGTTAAGTGGAATATTGCACAAGTAGGAAAGAAAAAGATCCAACGATTGGCATTAGGTAGCAATAAATAAATCAGACGGTCAGAAATTTTCTGTTTGCTTTCCAAATCTCTCTGATCTAAAATCTCTCGAACTCCGTCTTCACTGCAAACTGCAAGGGGGCGCCAAAAACCCCATTATCAAAAAAACCCCATTATCAAAAAAACCCCCTTTCACCTGAAAAAACAAAGTATAAAAAAACTAAAAAACAAATTACAGATTAACAAACCCATCCATATCGGTCTCTCTCCTTCTCTGTTTTATTTCTATCTATCGATCGGTGTGGGCGGTTTATTTAGGTTTTGAATCGGAGCTATGGATCATCAAAATTCAGTGAAACAAGCCCTAAATGCTCTTTATCATCACCCGCAAGATGAGGTTCGCTCCAAAGCAGATGAATATCTACAAGGCATTCAACGCTCTATTGATGCGTGGCAGGTACTGTACCGCTACTCAAGTTTTGAACGCTTTTTTGATCGATTAGTGAAATATTTACGGAGTTCACAGATTTGTATTTGCGCTGAGAAGAGTTGGATTTTTTATTTTAAATTTTCGGGTTCAGCTTGATGTAATGCTTGTTTGATTTTAACTGCGGTGAGGAAGTTGAGAGTATTAACTTTGAATTTAACTGGAATTTTATTATATTTATGTTTACAAAGTTCCTTTTTTTTTTTGTTTTTGAGAGGTTGGTACATTGAGCTGTGTAGTTTATTTTGAAATTTGAGTGTTATAGAGGTACCATTGTACTAAAAGTAGTTTTCAATTTTTAATATGACTGTCATTCTTCTTTAAGTTTCCAGGGAAATCAAAATTGTTGTATTCTGGTGCTAAGACAGAAAATAAACCAAAACATAAATATCTACTGCCTATAACTAGGATATGTAGGCATTTTTGTTTGAGCTGAAAGTGTTAATATACTCTGAATATGGGCTTCAAAATTGATCTCTTTGCCCACCAACATGGCCTGCAGCTCTTTGCCTAAGTAATGATTTTGGTAATAGCAGTATTACATTTTATTTTTCCTCCAGGGAATTTCCCAGCAGTTCATGTCCTGTCATTAGTCTATTGGTAACTTTTATTTGACTATTTGGAAACTTTTGCATTTTGCAATATTCTAAATTTCTGTTTGGACATGTACTTTATTCACTCCCCTTTTGGTCCCATTCCATGACCAGAAAAGAGAGTTCATCGTTTTTTTTATTTGCTTCGTTATATGTTTATTAATATACTGTGCTTTAATAGGTTGCCGATAATTTGCTTCATGATCCTACGAGCAATATGGAAACCTTAATCTTTTGTTCTCAAACTCTTAGAAGCAAGGTAACTTTTGTCTCCATTCAATTAATGCATGTTATTTGTACAATTTTAATCTTTCTATTTTTAATGCATTGCTCATTTTAACATCTTATGGGTTCTCACTCTATTTCTGTCTCGTTTTATATTCAAATGATTGAAGCTTGAGATATTTTTTTGCATGTTTTTTTGTTAGGTACAAAGGGACATTGAGGAACTGCCTTCTGAAGCCTTTAGACCATTACGAAGTTCCTTAACAGTGAGTGGCAACATTCATCTTCTAATAATTGAAGAAACTCAGTTTGATGTTCTCATGGATATAACTTACATTACCTTATGCAGATAAAATTCATTCCATATAATTCATGAGCTATTTGAACTGGGCGGCAATTCCATAGTATTAATGCTGGTTGTGCTAGTAGGAAAATGATGATGTTTCGGTTCATCTGTTTTAAGTAGCATTTAAATTTATGATGATTAGATTTGATTAAAAGATATTATGCACTTTTTCTTTGGCATATTAACTCATTATTTTACCATATGTTACTTGAAATTCAAAATTGTGTTTTTGCACTTGAAAAGAAGAATATTTGTTAGAGGCATTGATGTTTTGATATTGATTCTTCTGGTCAGAGATGCTCTGCATCTTTGAGTAATTTACATAGTACCAAAAAGGGCAATGTTAGCTATGAACTTGATGAATTTTCATGATGTTATCTATTACATGTTTAAAAGCTGCATTTTTCAAGGGGGAGCACTTGTAACGTTAGCTATGAACTTGATGAATGCATTATTTTATTTTATTTTATTTTTTTTGGGTTGGAAATTGATATTGTTGCTGAATTTTGTGATTGGAAATGTGTATCTTTCTGTTGTAATCTGCTGATTGCCTATTACTGCAACAGAATGTACATGGAGACTAGAGAGAGATTTAGACTGCTGGTTATTTTTCTATATTTATGAAAGATGAGTTTTAACTCCATTGTCTTATTAGCTATGTACTTATATGGGTCTTGAAATGGTTCTATTATGCACATAAAACTAACTGTTTACTCATGTTAGTTATGGATTCTGATTGCAGACGTTACTGAAAAAATTTCATAGGGGCCCCCCTAAAGTCAGGACTCAGGTATGCTCATGCTACAAGTGCACAATTGTAGTGCAACTTCTTGATCCCAAGATGACATAATTTGCTTGCTTGGCATGTAGATTAGCATTGCTGTTGCTGCCCTGGCTGTACAAGTTCCTGCAGAGGATTGGGGAGATGGTGGTATTGTAAATTGGCTTAGGGATGAGATGAATTCTCATCCAGAATATATACCTGGATTCTTGGAGCTGCTTACAGTTTTGCCAGAGGTATATAAGCTACGAGTGTGCCTTTTCTAATGTATTTTGTTCTTCAATTGTGATTTAGGTTCATATATTGGTGAATAGAATTTTGGAAATTTCATCCATGTCTAAACTAAATCATGCTATGGGGTGCAGAAAGAATTGTACTCGCTAAATTTCCTAATCACAACGGTCTTGCGTCTGCTTAGTAGCTTCGATTACTACTAGAAAGGTTCAAATAAAAGGAATGAAGAATGGCATTAACTGAAAAATAGCAAGTGGTACTAAAAAAGCAATAATTTTCTCACGTGTGCATGCCCGTATTTTTCTCTAAGCCCACTTATAAGAAAATAGGTTTTGGTTGGCAGTTTATTTGTATTGCCCAAAGGTCTTATAATTGTTTTTATTTTCATGTCAGGAAGTATTCAACTATAAGATAGCTGCTCGTCCTGAAAGACGCCGCCAATTTGAAAAAGAGCTGACTTCTCAAATTGAGGTTGCTCTTAATATTTTGACAGCTTGCTTGAAGATTAGTGAACTTAAGGAGCAGGTTACTTTTCTATACTCTGGTTCTGTACTTCTAGGTAGCAGCAATTTATATCACAGAAAATTTCATTATTCAGATTCTGTGCTATTCTGAATATGGAAGGTTGCCAAAACTTAGTGATGATATTGTATGTTGATGTGAAAGCAAGTTAAATAATTCTTTGGGCATATTGAGGGCTGTTCAGACTTGGCTTCAATTACATCACTTATCACTTCAGGCCATTTTTTCTTGAGATGATTGTTGTCAAAATGGTAATCCAGTGGTGTTGACAGAAAAATTGAAACTGGTGAATAGTCTCTCATAATTGTGGATTGAACTTGTTATAATAGTTTTTGAAACTGAAACTTGTTCTTTTAACTTGTGATGCTCTTCACTGTTCAAAATTTGGAACGGAAAGTCTGGATTCCTGATATCTAACTTCACTGGTGCTTCTAATTGCTCCACCATGGGTCATCTTATCGACTTTCAGGCTTATGCAATGACGTAGTATAGATGGTGTCTTCTCCATGACTTGATCTATTTTGATGTTTTTGTAGGAACTACATAGTTTTTAAGTTGATGTTCTGACATTTAATATGTGTGCTTAGTTTAAATGTGTCTTTGATCATTTTGAAGTTTATTCTCTCAGGTTCTTGAGGCATTTGCTTCTTGGCTGCGACTGAAGCATGGGTACAAGTTTTTTCCCCTTTATATTGTTGGCAGAGAAATGTTTTGCAAAAAATTTTTAAGTGGACATTATTGGACATTGTATGGTGAAATTTTGTTGGTGGTACCTGATTAAATAACATCTGGCTGAGAGTATAATATCAGAAAATTCATCCAATATTCAGATATAGCAATTAATTATCTGGAGTTTTGATAGTTTAGGTTTTCTACATCATAAATTATCATATAACAATTTATGATGAGCGTGGAAGTAGGCTGATTGCTTTCAGTTGTTAAGCGTGGAAGTAGCTACAGTTTGAATGTCTTGCATATTTCGGCAGGCTCTAGTGCTGTTCATACCTCCCTCCAACCCCTCTCTTTCGGGAAAGGTTTTGTTTGCTTATTTATATTTGAGTTAATTTCTAGACTGTGAAAACTCATGGTTTAGTTGAAAGTACAACATGCAGCAGCTAATTGCTTAGCTAAGCTTGTAGTTGCTGTCCTGTGTTGTCCTTTTGCCATGGTAATATTAGCAGTTTGCTTGATATTTTCTGAAGTTTCATCTAGACATGAAATAAAGGATTCAATAGAAATTCTGTGGTAATTGTACAACTTCTGTTGTTTTCAGGATACCTGGTTCTGTGCTCGCTTCTCATCCATTAGTGCTTACGGCTCTCTCAAGCTTGAATTCTGAGCTACTTTCAGAGGCGGCTGTAAATGGTATTGCAGTTGAAACAAATTAAGTTGTTTGAAAGTTTTTGACCTTTTAATCTTTTCTTTACTGTACTACTTTGCTTATTTTCTGAATTTTTCTGAATTCAATGAATGGGACTAATGCTACCTTAATCTTGCATCACAAGAACATCTGCAATGTTCTGGGTTCAGCTTGTATTTTCCGCCCTCTACTGATCGTCAGCACAAGGTCACTGAAGGGAAACTTTGTGTGAACAAGTGAATTCTAAGGATCTTCCCTTTGCAAGACAATGTAAATCAAATATATGGAATGATTTGACAATTAATTTATTCAATATATAAATTCTAGTTTATCAACAGAATAAAGATTACGGGTATAGTAGACAAAGGAGTGAAATTGAAAAATGAATTGTCTCTCTGGAGATCCCAAGATTAAGAGTTGCACTATGGACAATTATGGATCTGTAGTTTTGGAATTCAATATTTTGACCTGAAAGGAGAAATCAAGCTTGAGTTGGCGTGAGTGGGCAACAACAATTAATCTGCATTCTGTTTTCTAGGACAACGGATCAAATTATGGTTGGGTTTGTTAACTGAGAAATGACACTAGGAGTTCGAAAAAGGGGTTTTGGCAGCTTTGTTGATGTAATAAGATCTGTCAAATTAAACCATCATTATCTAAGGGATAGTTTAGAATATGTACACGTTAGGTTTACTGGATGTTTGTGGTGGAAACTAGTCATATTGAAGTTTTTGGTTTTGTTACACATAAAGAAGAGAAAACAATTATTCCCTTGTTTTTGAAGGAAAAGAGAAATTGGGTTTTGGGATAACAAATTCCTTTTTTCCTTTTGTTTCCAAAGTAACTAGGGGGTAACTCCTATCTATCCTCTTGTCCTTTTCATATTCCCTCTTGCAGCAAATCGATTGCATTTGTTTGTTTCTTTTCTTTTAAATCAGCTAAAATGCAACCAGTTCGACGTCCTTCTTCACCGTAGCATGTATACTGTTTAGGAATTGCACCATTTGCCTTTTGAACGAGTTAAATCTGCCAAAGCTTCCATTCTCTGCCTCTTAAAGAGGGATGATAATCCTCCACTGGCTGTTATTATCTTCATTATGCTTATTTTCTTTGTTTTCATATTGTTGTGGAGAATATCTTAGAACAGATGTGAATGGCTGAATTAAATTGAAGTACTTCCTTGCTCTTTGCAGTTAATTCGGAATTGATACACTATACAACGTCAGGAAACTCCGGTGGTATTTCGGTTCAGATGCCTTTAATTCAAGTACTTGTGCCTCAAGTTATGAGTCTGAAGGAACAACTTCGGGATCCTTCAAAGGTACAGCATTTACAGTTCTTAAATGCTTGGCTTTTTTGGGCCAGCAGTTTTTTGAGTGATTATGGCGAGATTATGTAAATGGTAAAGCATCTTTAATACAATGTTCTCCATTTAAAGTGGTCACATGGTCTATTTCAATTCATTAGCTTTTGTATATGGGGCCAGAATTATGGAAAACTAGTATATTTGCATGTTTAATTGTGCCTCTCTATGTAGGTTTTCACTTCAAGTATATATTATTGTTATGTCCATTGAGTTCTTTTTGAGAATATGCTTCAAGTGTTTCATTGCTAGAACTTTTCAAATATATGCTTGTACATAGTATAAATTCATTGTGATACACCTTTGCAAATTTAAACTTACTATTTACTTTTGATTTTGCTTTAGGATGAAGAGGATGTGAAGGCCATTGCTCGATTATTTGCTGACATGGGTGATTCATATGTTGAGCTGATTGCAACTGGTATATGTTCTTAAAATTTATTGGCACTATTTTTCAGAGTTTGTTGCTACCCTAATCCTCATCTTCTTATGTGCCTAGTGCTTCTGATTCCTTGAATAACGCTCCAATTTTTCTACCATGACCTGTTTCCCATTTGAATATTGTTATTGGCTTCCCCCCTACAGGTTCTGATGAATCAATGAATATAGTGAATGCATTACTGGAAGTTGCTTCACATCCAGAATACGACATTGCTTCCATGACATTTAATTTTTGGCACAGTCTTCAAGTGGTCTTGACTAAGAGGTGAATCCATCTGGAACTTTGCTGGATTTGCTTGTCATTTTGTAAAGAAAGTTTGAACATGATGATTGTAATCTAACAGGGATTCGTATATGTCATTCGGTGATGAAGTGTCCATTGAAGCTGAGAGAAGTAGGAGGCTGCTAGTTTTCCGGCCAGCCTACGAGTCACTTGTATCCCTGGTGAGTTTCTTTTGGAAGCAAAATTTCAAATTTTCCCTCAATCAAGGAGAATGGAGATAAGGAATAATGTGGCTAACCCCAATTAGATATGGTAGAGGCTAGATTTTGTTAGCAGAAACTCAAATTTGCTATTATCAATAATGAAACAACTTTGGATAGTGGTACATGTTTCTTTCCTTCTTTTGCCATTTTTTTCCTGTAAAGGAAATTGAAGAGCAATGGTCTTTCATAACAGGTTAGCTTTCGAGTTCAATATCCCCAAGATTATCAAAACCTTTCAATTGAAGACCTCAAGGATTTTAAACACACTAGATATGGTGAGTTAGACCAGCCAATTGAGTTGAAACAGATTGTTTTGTCGTTCAGTTTATTCTTCTTATGCATTAATCTTTGGGTCTGGTATTTTTTTTCCTGCTTTCTTGTGTTGCCGAGGCATTTAGTTGGTGATTGGTCAATCACAGTCATTACTATCAGTTGCTAGGATAGTTTTCTATCCATTTTATCTTTTCATAATTTCACTTGGATGAGACACCATATCTAGCTCTTCTTCAACCCTAATCAAAGCTTTGATGTTACTAGCTGTTGCGGACGTGTTAATTGATGCAGCATCAGTTTTAGGGGGTGATGCGACACTGAAAATTCTTTACGTGAAACTTGCTGAGGTATGTATTACAGGGTGTGTGACATTTCTATTATAACTTGCCTTTGTTGTGGTTCTGTCATATTATCTGGATAGTAATTTTTAGGTTTCAATTTTTGTTTATAAAATTGGTTTAATGTGCTCTAGAACCATCTGGTAATCTTCATTTGGATAGCTGCTAATGCAAGAGTTCTCGTATAACAATTATCGACCTTACTACTGGCTTCTATAGCCAAGTGCTCTCTTTCTGAAAGTGAAGGTTTAGATTTTTAATTATTTGATCTATTGGAGACTGCATAAGAGTGGGAGAAGACTATACTTCATTCTGCAATGTCAAATTATTATTGTATAGTGAAATACCTTTAGTTTAAGCAAAAGGAAAGTGCAAAAGGGAATCTTGCTATCATATCGTGCTTAAAACCACTTCAGCATGCAAAATCTGGTTGTATCATTGATGACACTCATCTTTTTTTAAAGCGCTTACCAATTTAGAGCCCCATCCATAGAGATCTTGGTCCTTTTGTTGTTGTCTACAGGCTACCATTTTTTTGGAGATGCTCTATGTGAAATATACTTTTTAACAATATGATCCGAGTTGATATCTCATTTATAAAATATTTTTGTTGTCTAGTTGTTACTTGTTTTTTTGTTATTATGGGAAGTTGTTTTATGCCATCCAAGGCTCAAGCTTGCTGGGGGAATGGGCATAGTGAATGGCGTCCGGCAGAAGCTGCTTTATTTTGCGTCAGGGCTGTATCAAGCTATGTTTCAATCGTTGAGGCTGAAGTAATGCCAAAGGTACAAATCTTTCTCAAGTTCCTCTTCCTTCACTAGTTTTGATTATATTCCGAGGTTGTCATATAGAAGTTCCTGTATTAGAGATGTGGTTTATCATTTGCTGCCTTAAACAATTTTTATGGGAGTTCATTTGCAATGTTTTCCTCGAATGCCAATAATACCTGTAAGTCTGTTTCAAGGGTTTTACAGCATGTAACTCTTACAAATATAAGATTTTTTGTTGGTTTCGCAGATTATGTCCTTGCTGCTAGAACTTCCGCATCAGCCCCAGCTGCTTCAGACAGGTTATAAATCTTTGTAACATATTTCCTTCAAGCTTTTACTTCACTTTCCAAAGAAGGGAACATGAATGTCACCATGAAGCAGAGATTGTGAACTACTCTCTCTGCTCAGGACAGTTCATGTGTTTCAAGTCCCTAAGCCCTGTCTCACTGCCTCAGTAATTGAGGGGCATCTTGATTTGAAAACTGAACTTGATATTTCATGAAAAAATTTCTAGTGTGCTTAACAATTGGAGCATATTCAAAATGGCTTGATGCTGCATCAGATGGATTACCTTTATTATCCTCAGTCATGAAAATTCTCATGCAAGGCATGGGGACATCAGAAGATTCTGCAGCTGCTGCAGCGGTGGCATTCAGACACATCTGTGATGGTACATAATTTCTTGGTTGAATAGTCATTTCTACTCTCTTGATTTGTCTTGGCAGCATTAGGAATAGAATTTCTTGGAATTTACTAACGTCCAGTTACCAAATTTTTGTAACATACTGATGCTTAGAAGTTTTATTTATCAAAGCTTTTATCTTTTAATTTTATTACTTTGCTTTGCATTGATATTAATTTGATCAGAGCGGATATTGGAAATAATGGATTCATATAGCCGACCCAACTAGTTTGGGACTAAGGCATAGATGTTGTTTTTGATGTAGTCTGTATTATCTTGTTGTTGAAATCAATAAAAAAGCACTATAGTGGGGCAGTGTGATTGTAAGAGTCTAGCTAACAACGGTCCAAGAGTAGCTAGATCTTTTAGCTTTTCCTGTACCTTGGTTTATCAAAAGTAAAAATTTTTTACGAAGTAATGTAAAAAGGTCAAAACGCAATTTTGAGAAGAAGCTCTAAACTCAATTTGATTGGAGTTTAACATCATTGAAGCTATGGTTCTAATGGAAAGAAGAAACTGAGAGAAACAGAACAAAATCAATAGCCTAGATTGTTCAGAATCAGTAGGTGCATGAATCTTCAAAACCATGAAGATGGAGATTAAAGTACCAATAGATACAGTATTTCTTTTTGACATTGTTAACGATTTTTATCATTTCTTCATATTTATTTGTTCTCAGTTTTGTAGTTGGTGGCTTTGTTACTTTTGGGACTATATTTATGATGTTTTACTTTCCTCCAGTTGTCACCCACCTTATTTTTCCATGATGTATGAATTCTATCATTTATGTTGACCTTCTCTTTCAGAATCTTCTCACACGTGAAATGGTTTATGTTGATTGTAGATTGTCGAAGAAAGCTTTGTGGATATTTTGATGATCTCTTCTCGATATACCACCGGGCAATAATTGGGGAAGGTAGTTTTAGAATCTCTGCTGAAGATTCTTTGCATGTGGTGGAAGCCTTGAGGTATATATTGTGCTTTATTACTTTAGAAATTAGTTTTTACATGGTGAAATGAATTTTCCATTGATTAGTTGATTTGGATTTGTGTGCTAAATTTATTTTGCAGCATGGTCCTTACAGAACTTCCTCCTGAGCAGGCTAAGCAGGCTTTGGAGAAATTATGTTTGCCAGTTGTTGCTTCTCTACAGGTGAGATTTCTTACTAGTGGAATTATTCATCCTTTGTATGGTTACTGTTGATACGAGGAAGGTAATAATGTGAATAACCAGGGAGTCATCAATCAAGGTCCTGAATTATTGGAGAAGAGACCTGCCCGAGAGATAACAGTTCACATTGATCGGCTTGCGTACATCTTTAGGTTTGCGAGACATCGTTTTATTTATGTTATTAACTTGATATGTTTGATATTCGCAAGGCACAACTAAATATTGTCTTCAGGTATGTAAATCACCCTGAAGCTGTGGCAGATGCTATTCAAAGACTTTGGCCGCTTTTAAAAGCAATCTTTGACCTGTAAGTTTTATGACAATAATGCAAAAATGGAAATATATCATGAGTTTTCCACTCTTTTGTGATCTGTTTTTTCTGCTGCAGTCGTGCTTGGGACATGCGGACAATGGAGTCTCTTTGTCGAGCTTGCAAATACGCAGTGAGTTTGCAAAACTGTGCCTTTTGCAATGTTAAAGAATTGAACTTTAAAGAATCAGAAACAAGACTGATTCTTAACCAGGCCAAATTTATTAGTCTAACATTCAAACTATTTGTAGCATGAGTATACCCAAGGATTTGTTCCAAAATGGCTTGTTAAGTTGACCAATCTCTAGGCTTGTTTCTTGCAACCTTGAGTAAAAGATTCTGTGAGCAACTTTACACGAAGTTGTAATATATCGTGACTGATTGTGTTTTTAAGTGATCAATATATTAGTTCAAGATCTCAAAGAACTTGGAATTTCTTTAGGTGAGAACATCGGGTAGGTTCATGGGGATCACAATTGGAGTAATGCTAGAAGAGATCCAAGCCCTTTTTCAACAGCACCATCAGTCTTGCTTCCTTTATCTCTCCAGCGAAGTAATAAAGGTATGACTTCATCCCAAATGTGAGCATATTTATTAGTTATTTTCAAATTTAAAAATTGACCTGCCATTTTTCTTGGGTTGCAGATATTTGGTTCTGACCCGTCTTGTGCATTCTACCTTAAAAATCTGGTTGAAGCTCTCTTCAAGCACACAATATGTCTTCTAACCAATATCAAGGTTTCAGCTGTACAAGCAATGCCTTTCTTTTTCTTTTTTGGATTTGTGTGACCTTTCGTGACATTTAATCACCCTTACATCTATCCTGCAGGACTTCACTGCCAGACCTGACATAGCAGATGATTGTTTTTTGTTGGCATCGAGATGCATTCGTTATTGCCCACAAATATTTATACCATCTACTGTGTTTCCATTGTTGGTCGATTGCTCTATGATTGGTATCACAGTACAGCACAGGTACACTTTTCCCTTTTTGTGCATCGGTATGTAAGCACTTTGTTGAAACACGGTTTTATCAATACTGAAATTTAGTTAATAAACATGTAATTAGAAAGGAAACTGGTTCAAAATGCCCTGTATGGTATGAAACAGATACACAAGATATAAATACAAGGTCTCGGATTCGCTGATACTAGGTTTTTTAAAGTCAGGACAGCATAAGCTATACATATTGTAATAAATAAATGTTTCTTTTACTATACATCACATGAAAAAAATATTTTTATTTCAAAGTGAAATTATGATTCTACTACATTTTGTTTCAAAGTATTTGTGCTTCTAGACATCTATTTATTTTACGTGTTCTGACTTTGTCGTTCAACCTTGCAGAGAGGCCTCCAATTCCATACTGACATTCTTGTCTGACATCTTTGATCTCGCAAAGTCTAGCATGGGGGAACAATATTTATCCATCAGAGATAGTGTTATTGTTCCTCGAGGTGCTAGCATTACTAGAATTCTGGTTGCATCAGTAGCTGGAGCACTCCCTAGTTCTCGATTAGAAACGGTATTTCCTACACTCAACCCATTACATGCTGAATTACAGTCATTAAGTTTGGGTATTGAAGGAAGTTCTTTTTTATTTTTTTGTTTTTTAAATCCAGGTAATGTATGCTTTACTATCCCTAACTCGTGCATATGGAGCAAGAGCAGTGGAGTGGGCCAACGAGTGTGTTTCGCTAATTCCGCTGACAGCAGTCACTGAGGTGGAGCGTGCAAGATTCTTTCAAGCATTGTCAGATGCAGCATCTGGGATGGATATCAATGCCCTGATGTCTCCTATTGAAGAACTTTCTGATGTTTGTCGGAGAAACCGAACAGTCCAGCAGATAGTTCAAGAGGCATTGAGGCCACTGGAGTTGAATTTGGTGAATATACAATAGTGAAGGCAGAGAAAAATATGCATTCTTATTTAGGATTCATCTTTAGTCACGACGAGTCACATGAGTTTTTTAGCTGTTTCATTCATTTTTAATTTGTGTATTATTTCATCATTCTCCAATTTTTTCAGGAGAATCGTTTTGGTTTCACCTTTTATTGGTTGGGAGAGAATGGGTGATTGTTGTATTTTTATTGTCGAGATGTGGGATGTTGAGTGGTTTGAACCGCACTGGCTTCAATTTTTGGGGTAAAATTTCAGTATAAAGATGTAATCTGTGTGCAATAGTGAAAAGAAAAAAGAAGAGGAACTACACCACATGCTTTCTTTCCTTCAACAAGTTGCTCTCTCTCTCTCTCTCTCTCTCTCTCTCTCTCTCTCTCTCTCTCTGTGTTTCTCTTATCAGTTCTCAATTGCTAGTCCATATAACTCGATCTAAATTAGATAAAATATTTTCTGTTTCTTATATGTTTTTGGTGCTTTCTTTGTTCTAATCGCTTGAGATTTAAACGTCTTCAGAATAATCTCAGTCAGATATTCCATTCCATGAAGGAAGGCTCTTTGTTAATGCCTTCTTCATGCCTATCCATAATGACTCATCTTTTGTTAGGTCAGCTTATCCTCCTCAATCGTCACCCTCACCACATGATGTTATTTTTTTGCACATCGTTATTCTTTTACTTGTTCAAAGTAAAATATGTTTTAATTTAGTATTTTCTTCTGTGAATTGCAAATCAAGTAAGTCAAAGAAAAGGAAGTCGAAAATTAACTAAGATTTTGGCGAGTGAACTCACGAATACTTATGGGCGCGTTAGTTAATATCGTTCAATAATGATACAATTATTGTTCCCAGCAAGCATTCGATGCTCTGTTTCGTGCCTCTGGTAATGAAATATGTGAAAGCTTCCAATGTTATTTTAAAATGGATGCAGAGCTCTTTCGTCCCGCTTTGATCCATAAATTCTTGGCTGCCTTATAGACTCGGCTCTTTAATAATGGTTTCGAATTCTCAAAAGAAAAACCTTCACTCTGTGTTATCCTCCAATCTCAAAAAGCTCACCATCACACCTCCAAATCCCGACCCCGACTTCGACTTTTCCGAGGTATTTGGCCCACTGACTCCACACCCTAATCAATCATACTCACCTTCAACTTCAACATCCACCTCTTCCTCCGCTTTTATTGGAGACCCACCCGTCATCCACAACCGGTCCCATTCCTTTGTGGGCCCTTCCCCTCGCTACACCCTTTCCTCTTCCCTTCCTTTCCAAATCCAAGAAGAAGATCTTGAAATCGGAAATGAAAGCGACAATGAAGAAGATGATGACAAGAAGGGAAAGAAGAGCGAGGAAGTGAGTTCTTGTAGTATCAAGATTGGGCCAAGTGATTTTGAGATCTTGCGAGTTGTAGGGCGTGGAGCCTTTGGCAAGGTGTTTCAAGTTAGAAAGAAAGGGACCGATTCTGGTGAAGGTGATGGGATTTATGCAATGAAAGTTATGAGGAAAGATACTATTATCAAGAAGAATCATGTTGATTATATGAAGGCTGAAAGAGATATCCTTACTAAAGTTGTGCATCCCTTTATTGTTCAGCTTCGTTACTCTTTTCAGGTGCCTTTTTAGTTTCTTCTCTTTCTTGTTGCAAGTTTTATTATTAAGCTTCAACTTCGGTGGTGATTTGTGTTTGTAGTTTTTGTAATGTAAAATGTGCTTGGCCTTATGATTGATTAAGCAATGCTGCAATTGTTAAATTCACATGAAAACTCTTCTTTATCAAAGAGAAGAATGCTTCAAAGGAGCAAAAGCAAACATTATAGTCATTCCAATTATATAAAACATTTTGTATAAGTTCTTTGGGCGGGCGTTTCCAACATTCATGTTATAACATCTGTAAAATTTCATTTAGTCCGAGTCCTATTTGATAAGCTTGATAAAACTATTGAATTACTTTACTTTTTAGCTTAACTTTCTATTCGTGTATGGGATTGCTTATAGTTACTCTTTTTTTTATTGTTTAATGTTGTTGGCGATAGATGCTTCTGTCAATAGAATGATACTGTTGCTTATCTTGAAGTTGAACAACTGTAAAACAAGCAGGGAAAACATCATACTGTATTCAAATTGCTTGTTTATGGGTAAAAGGGTTGATGTTTCTCATAGGAATTGGGAATATTCTTAGTTTTTACGGCCATTAATGTACATTACTTAATACTTACGATCAAGTTACTGATTAGGCATGTGCATACTACAATTTTTTATTTGACCTATGGAATGGATGAGCTTTCACCTTGACTAATTAAAGATAGATTATAAACTACTAATGCTGCTTTTATTACGCATAACTCTATGTGATATTTAGTGTTCTATGAAATCATTCCTTTTCATCTTCTTGATTTTTGAAGACCAAGACCAAGCTTTATCTGATCCTGGATTTTATAAATGGAGGTCATCTTTTCTTTCATCTTTATCGACAGGGGATTTTCAGGTATATTATCTGACCTTCTGAACTTCTTATGATGATGTAAGTCAACCATTTTTAATTTTTTGTTTTGGTATGTCTTGATTAGTGAGGATCAGGCAAGGATTTATACTGCTGAGATAGTCTCTGCTGTCTCACATCTTCACAAGTGCGGGATTGTGCACCGGGATCTTAAACCTGAAAATATTCTCATGGATTCTGATGGGCATGTAATGGCCATGCTCATACACTCCATCTGTGGCAATATCTATGAAAATCGTCGCATTAAACATTTTCATATAGGTCCTAAAAAGTGTACTTGCCATGTAGGTTATGCTAACTGATTTTGGGCTAGCAAAGGAAATTGATGAATCGAGTAGATCCAATTCTATGTGCGGGACGACGGAGTACATGGCTCCAGAAATTTTACTGTCTAAAGGCCATAACAAAGACGCAGATTGGTGGAGTGCTGGAATACTCTTGTATGAAATGCTAACTGGGCAGGTAATATGTTGGGTTACTGTTGACACAAACATTAGCTAATGGCATTTTCCTGTTTGCTTCAACGAATTGCTTTTGTCAGTTATTCTCCTCCATACCCTTTTGTAATAAGTGAGAAGTGTTATATCAGGTATTGATTTTTGATACTGGTTCTGAAAATGGTCTTAATATATTTAAATACCTGTAGCCTCCATTTACACACAAAGATAGAAAGAGACTTCAGGAGAGAATAATCAAAGAGAAAGTCAAGCTTCCGGCGTACCTTAGCTCTGAAGCTCACTCTTTGCTGAAAGGAGTAAGTATCAGTTCTGTGTGGTTTCATCATTCCTTTACACACTATTTACCATCTTTTTGTTTCGATTTCTAGTAGTCATGCAAAAACAGGAAGAAACATAATTTTTCTTTTACTTTATTTTTGTAGTTGCTGCAAAAGGAACCATCAAGGAGGTTAGGCAGTGGTCCTGGTGGAGGTGATGAGGTAAAAAATAATAAATGGTTTCGTTCAATCAACTGGAAGAAATTAGAGGCAAGAGAATTGCAGCCAAAGTTCAAGCCAGATGTGAGTGGAAAAGATTGTACAACAAATTTTGACAAGTGTTGGACAACAATGCCACTTGATGACTCACCTGCTTCCACACCAACTGCTGGTGAACATTTCCAGGGGTATACATACATTGCACCGAACCCTTGGCTTTCATCTGGATGAATTAAGGGTATCACAAAGCAAACCAGCTGCAAAAAATATTGTGTAAGTTTATCTTTCTTAAACATTCTTTTACGCAAGAAAAAATGAAGAAAATGAGAAATAAATACATGCTGATCTCTTGCATGCATTGTACATTGTTCCCAAATAAAAGAGTAAAGATACTTGCTGATTGTTTCTCTAACTTTTTCTGATAAAATGGGAGGTGAATATTTTTTTTTCCAATCTGTAGAAGTCAAAAGCTTATAGCAATTGAAGGAAAGTCTGAATTTCAAAACATTGAGTGTAGCAGAATTTATCTGTTTAATGGTTCTGCTGTCTCTAGAATTCCTTAGCAAATATTGAAGAAATTTCACAAAATCATATTAATAATAATCTTCAATAAATTATATTAGAAATCAGCATTATGTATGATATATCAGCTGGAGGATCAAAATACTTGTAATTTCAAAATATGACTTCTAAACCTGTTTTTGTGAGTTGAAATGCCAAGTTTTCTAATGAGCAAATGCATTGACTTCTGTTGAGATAATGTGGAATCATGTAATAGTGTGAATGCATAAATTATAAAGTGATATGTATTTATACCTTTAATTCAAGACTGTATAGTGATAAGTTTTCTCACTTAAGTGCTACCTCTGATATTCATTCTGTTATAACAGCTAATTTGCCAACCACATCTACCATCGGTGAGTTGGTTTGACAGACATTACAGAAATGGAGAAAATAAATAAGTAAATATTACCGGTATTATGTTTTGCTGGAATTTATACTTCCTGTCTATTTAGACTAAAAGTGTTTGAGCATAAGAATTTTGCTGGCGTATTTGGTCCCAGCATATGAAAGGTCTCAAGTAAAATTCCAATTGTCTACACTCTACATTAAATTTGGCAGCTGATGAAAACGCAGCTTTGGAGCTTCCAGCGTAGCACACCTAGATAAACTTCCGAAATTCCACCTGTCACTAAACATAGTCCATACAATGTATCAAAACATATGACCTATTATGAAAAACCAGCTAGGACATATGCCAGCTCAAAGTGGAATGGTGCTACTTCAACCAACAGAATAGATAACCAAATGAAGTCCAGCACTTTGGAGTTCCAAAATGTAAGGTGATGAAAACTAATAAAGAAAAGTGATTTCATCTATATTAAGTTCTGGTACTTTTGCATGTAATAAATGTACTCATATAATATGTGATCTATTTCTAATATGGTGAATGTGACACTTTGCCCGAGCTGACAACAATTTTAGTATTTTGCTCGAATCTTCTCTTTATTTTAGTTGTATCTTTTAATGTTAGATGTGGAGATAGAGTACTGATTTTATATTTCGTTTCATCGTTTTAGTGTGCTGTGCACTTCAAGTTTGTTAACTGAGTTTGGGAATATGGGGTTCAATAAGTGTATATCAGGGGGGGAGAAAGAGAGAGAGAGAGAGAGAGAGCGAGTTTGTTACTTGTTAACTGAGTTTGGGAATATGGGGTTCAATAAGTGTATATCAGGGAGAGAGGGAGGGAGTTAGTTGTTATTAATATATTGCTGTTCTATTCATATCAGTAGAAGGTTTAGCTATTTGTTGAATCATTCTTTTCACATCTGTTGAGCTATTTACAGATTAAGCTCTTAGAAAAGATATGAGAAATGTTTGAGTATTTCAAGTTTAACACAAGAAAGGATCGTTGTTGGATGTAACATTGCAAAAAATGTCTTTAGTGCGTTCAATCACAATTAGTTAGTATATTTACTGCTCTAAAAGTTTGGTAAGGAGAAGTCCTAATCTATGGGCAGTTTGTGTTTTTCTAATTTCATATAATATGTTTGGTTCTAGTATTTCATAACCTTTGATGGGACAGGACAATTTGGGTTTCTTGTCACAGATGCTAAGTGATTCTTGCACTAATTGTAGGATGATAACTTTTATTCTCCTTGTGTGAGTTAGAGAGCATAAGAACTTGAGATGGTTTTCTAGTTATTGATTGAAAGCATCTCAGAATATCCAATATCCAGAGCACTAAAACACTTTATGGCTAGCTGTTTAGAAATTTTTAAGAGAGAGAGAGAGACAGAGGTAAGATTCTGTCAAGCCCTTCCTTGAGAAGGTGAAACAAAATGATGGCGAATAGCAAAGAGAAGCTTTCAGAAAGTACAAAAGAGGAAAGTAGTATAGAAGAATCTTGTTCTTCACTTGACTTGGAGACAAGCAACACATCTGATACTGCTGAGGAATAAGTTTGATTTTAGAAAACCTCACTAGGGCATGCTTTGCCTCTGCAGCATATCTGAAAGCTAGTATTACCTATCCTATTTTAAACAAATATTGAATGGATTGGCATTTATTCATTCTCCACACAAATATTCTTTTTTCTTTGGCCTGTCTGCATCATATCATACTAATCCGTGCTGGAATTAAATTTGATATTTCACTGGATGCACATTTGTCATGCACAGTTCAATGAGGAATATGGATTCTCTCGACCCTCCTTTGTTAATTTAATCATCCTTCAAGCAAAGAACTTATCTAAAGGATTGGGAAAGGAATCTCCACAAACCAGAGGAAGTTTGCCTTTATATAGCCATGACTAAAGTTCCCAACAAACTGAGAAGAAGCTAAACACTAAAATTTAGCCACTTGGTTAGTTCTGCAGACTTTCTGTTTCATTTGTTCTAGCAGAAGAAACCGAACATAGAAATTTCTTAGAGCAGTCATGAGTGGTAAAGTCAGGGGCAATGATTCCCTCTGCGAGAAGTCGATGAAGGTGGTAGTAAACATTATTAAACTGTCTTCTTTTTCCTTAGCTAAGATGAGCCTCGGAGAAACAGGGCCTTCAGTTGTTACCAAAAACATGCCATCTGTGACAGTTTCTATCAAGGATGCTAAAGAACCATTGCTGCCTGAACTTCCTGGAAGCCGAAAGTCACAACAGGTACGGAGCAGGTCAAAACCCGTTTCATTTGTAATGCAGCCTGATGAAGGGAATGGCTCTTCATATGTGATTGATGAGGACAGTATTATAGATGGAAAGGCTTCTGATTATATCAGAAAATTTCATGAGAAGAATAATAGGTTTGATGCACATGTACATGAGACATCAAAATTTTCTCCTTCCAGACCAACTCGTCCAATACGTGCTGTGAAGTAGCCATTTTAAACTATCTGTATTTCAATAAATACTCTTCTATCTGTTATGATGTTTGGTTAGAATAAAGTGCCATTTCTGTGTAAGATCATATGTTTTGATTGCTTGGATAAGTTACTGATTTGTTTTACGTTTTGCTATTGGTTGCTGAAATATAGATTCTCCATGCATTTAGTTTGTTGTTTTTTTTTAATTTACTTATTGTCTGCCATGGAGGCAGTGGTGGATCTTGAAAAACCTATTTTTCGGATGAATTTATATGGCATATGTAATTTTTAACGACGCATTGAGCAGGCAAGATAGACATATCAATTTGACTACAAGACTTTAAAATATCACCTAAAAGACCCATACGGGTTGCCAAAGAACCATGGAGCAAAAAATGCAAAATGCTTTTGGAGTGGCATCAATTTTCTCATGAATTTATAGTGTATGCAATTTTGAATGATGCATCGAGCAGCCAAGAGAGACATGTTGATTTAATGAAAAGACCCTATGCAAGCTGCCCATCTCTAGAATAGGATTTCATACGGGCTTCGTGGACTAAAGGGGTATACCTTTGGATTTTGGGGTCGAAAGCTTCAACTCTAAATGGCCTAAAAATAATTCCAATGCTTTTTATATGTTTTAGATGAAGCTTCTAAATGGTGTGCTAAGAAACATATAGAGAGATATTTGGCCAAAACTATCAAATCCTTTTGGAGTGCCATCGATTTTGCACATGAATTTATATGGCACATGCAATTCTTAATGATGCCATGGGTAGGCAAGATAGGCACACTAATTTGATCACAAGACCCTGAACTATTGCCTAGAATACTCTATACGAGCTGCCTATTAGGCATACGGACAATATCGGGTTCGAAAAAGGCTTTCTCTGGCACAAAATGACCAAGAAATGATTTCAATGCTTCCTAGATGTCTTAAAGGAAATAAATTCTCAGACCAAAGGGGTTTACCCTTGGATTTTAGGCCTGGATGCTCTGGCTCAAAATGACCTAAAAATGATTCCAATGCTTCCTACATGTCTTAGAAAAAATATTATGGCCTTGAAATGACATGCTGATAAATAGATAGATTAATATTGGGCAAAAATTGCTGAATTTTTTCGCAGTGGCACCGATTTTCTGCATAAATTTATATGGCTATGCAATTCTTAATAATGCATTGAGCAGGGAAGATAGGCATACCAATTTCACCACAAGACCCTAAACTATAGCTTAGAAGATCCTATACGAGCTATCCATCAAGCGTGCTGATGATATCAGCTCCAAAAAAATGCCTTTATATTGGGCTTGTGGACCAAAGGGGTTTACCCTTAGATTTTAGGGGCCAGAAGCTCCAGCTTGAAATGAATGGAAATGATTTCAATGCTTCTTAGATGTCTTAGAAGAATGGCATGCCAACCCAAAGAAAGAGAGATATTGGGCCAAGACATAATAAGGGAGTTTTCTGATTTCCACTTATTATAACCTGGATCTGTAGAAACTGGTTTTGGCGTTCCACCATCAAGATATCCCTGCAAACCTCTAGCCTCAATAAATAGCAAACAAGACCAAGACCAAGCCAAGTAATTCGTGCCATCTAACTTCATTGGGCTAATTTGAAGTGAAGGATTCACTGAGTGAAAAATCACCTCTACCTTTTTTCCATCACCCATTACTGTTAATCTAAACAATTCAATAGCTGATTCAAAGGAAATTACAGAACCAAAAAAAACGCAGACACAACAACAGTGGCGTATACAAAGGAAGTACCACAAAAAAAAAAAAATAAAAAACTGGACTGATTGTCCAGTGGGTCAAGGTCGTGGCACAAAAACTAAACCACCGGAGCAAGATTCGTCAGTAGAGGTCACCGAAAAATGGTCGTACGCGTCGGCGCTTATGCACAAGCGCGTGATCGGACGGCGATGGGGTTGAGCGGGAACAACCGATCGACAACTCCTCCTCCTTCTAAAGTGGGTGGTGTTGTTCAACTATTTTCCTTGGCGGCGCCGCTTGCAACTCAACCTTGTTGATAAAAAACCTTAGGTCGAAAAAATGCGGCTGGGCTCTAATACCATGAAGATTTTTGAAGAAAGGGAGTTTATTTCTTTGTATTCCAGTTATCACTATACAATTTCTATTCTATATATACACAAATAATGGTTCTAATATGGTAGTAATCTAAATAGGAGAAAAACCTAAACTAGGAATGTAACATCCTCAATTTGTTAGTTCCTGTTATTCTAGTTTTTCTTTTATAAATTCAGTGATCCGAATTGAAGAAAAATCTAGAATAATGAGAAATACTATATATCAAGGATGTTAATATTTATTAAATTATAATTATAGTGATTGCAAAATAAATAGAAAGGTTAAAGGAATTAAGGAAATTTTATTAGATGCTAGAACTTATTATCAATAATTAATAATTATTGATATAATAAATATTGACATGTACTAGCATCTAAAAATAAATATATGATTATAAAGGAAATTATATTGAAAGGGGAGTAGTTTTTTATTGACAAACCGGTTGAAAAACCTATAAATCAGTGAAAAATCTGAGCAAATCACTGAGTTGGATCGAGCCAAAGAAGGGAAAATTCACCTTATCACTCCATCTTCTTCATCTTCTCCTTCTTCTTCTTCCTCTCTATTGTTGACCTAGCAAAAGAAGGGAAAATTCAAAGAATTTTCAAGTGGTTCTTAAGGAAATGTTAGCTATCTTTACCTCCTCTTTCTTTTCTATGGTTTTGATTTTGATTTTCATGAGCTATCCTATGAGATCATCTTCTGTTGTTGCTGTCTTGGTGGAGATAATGAAATTATAACTATTTTTGAGGTGATTAAAGGTGGTTAAGCATGATTTTAAAGTCAAGTTGCATAATCAACTAAGTTGGATAGTTTTAGCCATTTGATTGATAATCTATGGTTTAAGTATTCTAAAATATGTAAGGTAATTATGTTATTTCAGTTTTGGAAGAGTTGTTATGCATGAATTAGTGATGAAACTAAGTTGAGAATGATTAAGATGGTAAACAATTGTTTGAGTTTATTAAGTTGAGCTATTTGGAAATTCAGTCACAAGTATATAATTATTTAAATTAACAAATAAACTCCAAAAAATTATGAAATTCTGCAGAAAACTAAGTTAGGATGTTGGAAATGTTGTGGTAAAAAGGGGTAGTGAAATGGATGAAAGAAAATGAGATTGTAATTAAACGACTACAGACTGCTCAATGAGGGTCTGCTTGAAATTCAGCCTTGTAATTGACCTATTTGACTAGGCAAATGAACCCCATAATTCACAAAATTTAATTTGAAAATAAATTGGGATGTGAGGAAGTTTCTGTAAAAATTTCTGAGCAAATGGATAAAAGAAAATGGAGATATTCGTAAAGGAATACTGTACTCTTTAAATTGCACAACCATTATAGGGAAAATAGAGATATTCATAAAGAAAATGGGATTAAGGACTATTTATAGGGTACCAAAAGTCATCTTTAAATGATACAATCTTACACTAAAAGATACAACCCTTCATCCCAAAGGACATAACCTTTCATTCCAAAAGACATAACTTTTGGATAGATAAATAAATAATATCTTTAATAAACTTATGGATATCCATTATATTATATAGTTTTATAACACTCCCCATTGGATGTCCATTACACAAAGAACATGTCTCGTTAAAATCTTATTAGGAAAAAACCCATTGGGAAAAAAATCCTAGTGAAGGAAAAAGAGTACAGTATTCTTTGTGTTTTCAAATTTTATTTCTCCCATTGACAAAGACATTACTGCTTATCTTTTTCTTTAGTGTTTTATTCCTTTAGGGAATATAATATATTTTAATATTATCTCCTATAATATTATGGAGCTTGTTTTCTATGCAAGCAAACCTTATGTACTTTGTACATATCAAAATATTAATTCAATTAGATATATTACTTGCTTGCTTCATAAATTGTGACATCTTTCATAAATAAAGAAATGTAAATCATATATTAATCATTATCAGTATAATGATCCTTAAGATATATACTCAGTATGGTACTGTAGTACTTCATGATATAGTATTTTCATTATTGCAAAAAGATATAGTATTGCAGGACTAACAAGTTCTTTATCTCGTTAAATGACCTCACAACTATCTGTTTCATTAATGGATGAGTTCCATCCATATAAAATCATTTCAATCTTTTGGATTATATATACTAATCAATAGTCGTAAATTTCATTCGTAAAATGTTTGCTCTTTGGGGCGAGATAAAATTTTGTATATTCAAATTCTTTCATTTTAAATTTCTTATTTGAATACTTCACTGCATTTTGGAGTTCTACTGGAGTCCAATGAGATTTATATTATCAACATACCCAATAATAACATCAAATTCAGATGTACACCTTTTTATAAAAACACATGGATAAATTAGATCATTTATGTAATCTTCCTTTATCATATATACATACTGAGTAGATTATTTTAATATATACAAAGATCTTTTATATGCTTCAAGTATTTTAAATCCTTCAGGGACTTTTGTATATTTTATCAAAGAAGAATAGATACACGATGAATATATCATATATTTATTTTTCATCATAGATCGCGTGATATTTGTTCAGCCTCATCTTTAAGGCGATTATACCATCAGATTTCCTTAATTTATATAGAAGTCTTTATATTTTACTTGAATACATTTTCAAGGGTTTCAATTTTCATGCTTCAAGCAGGTTTTAATCCTTCAAGAATTATCATTATCAAGTAATGCATATAGAGCTCTATATATAATTTCTCGAGAATTTGAATTTTTTGCCTTTAGCAACTTAAATCCTTCAGGAATTTTCATGTATAGGTATATAAAATGAATCATATAAAATAGACAATCATTTTATGTCTATATGTCCCCAATAAGACTTATATTCAAGATCCTCATAATTCTTCACAATATTAAGTGTTATAGCATATGCAAAAGTACAATCGATATTTATTTTATATTGATTCTATCTTTCCTTGACATGATATAACTTGTCGAGATCTCATTATTTTCATCGAATTCTTTGATTTCAAGTACCTGAATTTCTTCTGAAAATTTATCAGTCATGTCTAAGGTCTCTTTTGGAGATTACTCTTTTAGAGTCATTCTTTCTATAATTTGCATACATAACATATTTGCACCTTTTCATTTTTCAATGATTCTTGTCCTTGAAACTGATCAATCTACCACGCTTCAGGCGTGCAATAGTTTTATTAACATAGACTGTTTATCATTCAAGGACTTTAATTCTAATAGGAGTTTAACAATTGATTATCTATCTTTAGAACTTCTAGTTCACACAACTTTGTAAGAGGATCAAAATATTGGCATTTTCAACTACTTATTCTCTCCTCCAAATATCGGGATCCATAATAATCAACAAATTTGGCGATCTTGATACGAATAATTTCTATTGTATATAATAGCATTATTCCTATTTATAAATTAGGAGCTTGTTCTCATAAAAAATTACTTTGAGAACACAACTATTAAGGATCATTACATTTGAAGAAACTTATGGTTCTTTAATAAATATTCATATAAGAATTTAATTTTTTTCACATCAATATTGATCCGAGATAACCTTCCCGATCATTGTTAAATAATAAAAATATTTGAATGTGTAAACTTCTAGTTTCCAATTATATTCATATAATTATTATCTCTATATGATATTCATTTCAACAAATATCTTCAAAATAAATTTCTACAAGATAAAAGAGATAATAATATATAGTGCATGAAAGTCATTTCTCTATATAATAATATTTACTCTTCAAGATTTGTTTTCATATATTCTGGTATACAAGAAGTACGTAATTAATATGCAATATTATCTTTTGCCACTTCTAGTGGTATGATTTATTTTGATTACTTGTAATTTTCACAATTACAAAGTTTAGTAATTCAATAATGATCTTATTAACATTTTTAATGACAAGAATATTACTGTCATTATTCATACTTACACTTAATATCACATGTTATTCTATCCAATTGAATGGATTCATGTCATTATATCTTTTATATTATAATGATAAATATGTCATTATTTCTTATTTATGCCCAGAATTATGATATATTATTTCATTCATTTCAGGGAATGAAAACAAATCTGATTATAAATAACAAAAAGAGTAAAATTAATTTAAAATTCATGATCGATTTTTTATCAATGATGCTACTACACGAGCATATTAAAAAATACAAAATAGTATTCACGTTTTATAAAAAATTAAGCCAATATTTAATTATCAAATATCTAGTGAAAGAAAATTATTGCTTTGGTTCAATTTCGACTGATTTCTTAATTTTTTTTCTCTTCACTATGTCTTCAAAACACATAATATCCACAAATAAAGATAAATAATTCATACTCAATATATATTAAAAGTCACCAATAGGGTTTAGGGTTTAGGGTTTAGGGTTTAGGGTTGAGGGTTGAGGGTTGAGGGTTGAGGGTTGAGGGTTTAGGGTTTAGGGTTTAGGGTTTAGGGTTTAGGGTTTAGGGTTTAGGGTTTAGGGTTTAGGGTTTAGGGTTTAGGGTTTAGGGTTTAGGGTTTTGGGTTTAGGGTTTAGGGTTTAGGGTTTAGGGTTTAGGGTTTAGGGTTTAGGGTTTAGGGTTTAGGGTTTAGGGTTTAGGGTTTAGGGTTTAGGGTTTAGGGTTTAGGGTTTAGGGTTTAGGGTTTAGGGTTTAGGG
>CANUEX010170637.1:0-18848 GCA_948099535.1 Jatropha multifida | reverse complement strand
AATATTTATATTTTCATTTTAATTAATCAAAATATTTAATAATTTTGAAAATTTTTAATATTTTATAAATAAAAACTATAAAATTAGTATTTTTATCTATTTTTAAAAATAATAATAATAATTTAGATAATTTATAAATTTCATTGTAAATCCCTTACTAATTCCTTGCTAATTCATTGCTAATTCAAACTCCGTACAATGACAACAGCTTAGCATCCGATTAGCATGGGAAAATTGGCAACAGATATCAAATTTGATGCTAAATACATCCGTTGTCACTCCCATGCTAATCCAT
Organism: Jatropha multifida; assembly: GCA_948099535.1. Taxonomy (NCBI): domain Eukaryota; kingdom Viridiplantae; phylum Streptophyta; class Magnoliopsida; order Malpighiales; family Euphorbiaceae; genus Jatropha; species Jatropha multifida. The sequence goes on along the minus strand of CANUEX010170637.1, from coordinate 18,553 downwards.
TACTAATTAGTGCGACATTTTTTTCCCTCCAAATTTAGCATCGGAATAAAAATCAAATGCTAAAATTCGTTGTCTATCCATTGCTAATCTGTTGCCCATTTATCCGTCATTATTTCCCACGTTAATTAGCATTGTATTAGCTAGGGCTATAATCCGTTGCTAATCCAATGCTAAATTCTGAATTTGTTTTCCATTCCCAAACTATTACTGATCCCTTGCTAAACGGTTGCTAATTAACATCGGATGGGTTCGATGCTAAAATTCTGTTGCTAATCGGCATTTTTTTTGTAGTGCATCTGCACAAAGGAAAATCTCTTTTGAAAATGATGTTTTGAGAAAAGGCTCGTATGTCGGTAAGAGTTTTATTTTTTGAGTCACCACCGTCTTTAGGAAAAATCTAAAATCAATCACTTCATTGGAAATGGCTTATTCGGTTTTAACTAGAGTCTAGGCAAGGAAGTTAGGTATGATCTCGAGAAGGTGTTACGCATCCTCACTACCCGGTCATAGACCAACCTCCATCGTTTGTCCATTTGTTCACAAATTTAATATTGGTATTAACTTTAAATTGATATGCTAAAAAGAGTTTTAATGCATTTTAAAATGAGGCAATCATTAACATTAATAATAATCAATAATAACAAACCATAAAACCAAACCATGCAAAGAAAGGGGGAGGAGAAAAGAATTATAAACTACCTCCTAAAAATACATTCTACCACCTTCATCCCCTTAAAATTTTCCAAACCCCTTAATTATTACAACAAGCCAATTAATTAGACTTCATTATGGACTCTTTACATAAAGCTCAATAATAGAAAAATAAAGAAAATAAACCAACTATGAAAGAATTAAAACAACCCTTCGAAGCTCTAAGTAATAGCATGACAGATTAATCATTAGTACCAAAAAGGGGTTTTTAGTACTGTTTTTAATCTTGATGAGTGATTTCTTGGAATATGTGTTTGATGTGTGAATCATGCATTGCATGCATAGTTTTTATAATTGATTGTTTGCATTGGAAAATTTCCATTTCAGTTTGCTAAATTTAATTTAAGTGGTAGCATAGTTTTGGAATTAAAAAAAATAAAGTTGATTTCAATTAAAATGAAATTAACTATGGAAAATAATGATATTTTGATTTTTCTGAATCTTTCCTAATTTATTATGATTTTTCCTTATTTTTCCTTAATTTCCCCTATTTGTTCTATTTTTGGCCAATTATAGCCTAATTAAAAAAAAATTTTCGAACAGTGTTCAAATTAAGTGAGTGTGTGCACTAAGTGTGAGGGAAATAAAAAAAATAAATATATTTGCTAAACCTTAACCCTTAAGAGAAGTCGTAGCCTATTTGTTTATTTCATGCGCCTCTTTCTCCTTTTTCTCTAAAAGAAGTCAAAGCTCTTTCTCCCAAAACTCCATTGATTTCTTCATTTTTTTAAGCAAAACACAAGCAATCAACGATTGATTATTAGATTAAATTATAGAGGTTAGCTTATTGTTGGTTTAGATTATAGAGATGACAAGTGTTGGTTCTTCAAATCAAGTAAGTGTTCTATTTGATTTTACTGTTAGTTTTCAAAATTAAACTCATGATTCTGATTTTAGCATTCCATTGATAGTGAATTAATGTTTAATTGTGTGATTAGAGTGTTAATTGAGTTATGGTATGTTGGATTGCATTTATTGATTAGTAGAGAAAGGTGAGCCTTCGAGGGTTGAGAAAGGTACAGAGAGGGCCTAATTAAAGGCAACTGAACAATTATATTGTTCATTAGAGGTTAGTGTTTAGCATATATGTGAATATTTTCTTTGGTTTTGCACAAATTTGCAACCTAGGGTTTTTATAATTGATATGGGTTTTTATTTGTGAATTTAACTGTATTGATTGAATTTGATGTTATGAATAAAATATTAATGTTCCTTAAATGTTTCTACTCTTATTTAGCATGTTTGAAAGTAGTTTTAAGTGTTAACTTTTGGTTCTTGAGAGGAAGAATTGATTTAGTATGTTTAAAGGCTTTAAGAGAGTAAAATACCATAACTAGAAAACCCAGATTACGCGGCCATGTCGCTTGACATGCCCAGGTCGTGTAGTCTACTGACATGTGAAACATGGCTTGCTGAAATGGCCATGTTAGGGAACACAGCCTGACCGTGTACTCTGTGTCTCCCACTATGTAACCTTGTATTTTGGACCTTCTAATGATGCCTAAACACCCTAAATGCATGCCTAATGTATTCTCGATATGATTCTCTTTAGAATATTCTATAATTGAGACTAAAATCTCATATGAAAATCCAAAAAAATGAATAAGATATGAATCATGTCTAATCGATTTAATTGGGAATTATCATTTAATTCAACTTGTTAATATGACCTAAGTGTTAAATGCAAGTTTAGATGTGACAATTGAGTTCATTATAATTTAGTACTGGATTATGAAATCAAATTGGGGTATTCAATTAATTGGTAAGGGTTTGATTAAATTGATTATTCTAATGTTCTATTAAGGTTAAATGCTATGCGTTGCATGACTACTAACGGAATGAATTTAGTTACTTTTATATGATAGGTCGAACCAATGCTAATTCTAAGGTGAGATTTGTTTGATCTTTCTCATGTTATGACCTAAGATATTTTATTATTTGATGCCCAATTAAATAACTATATATGTATTGAATGATAATTGATATGATTAGGATTGGTAATTGAGTATTAATGCCTTATTGGGGGATTTATGCCTAAATGACGCTTGGACATATAATTGAATGGACCAATGGGCGGTTAGATGCTAGTATGAGATAATTGTATGATCCAACTTACAAAAGGGAGCATGTACTCTAGTGTTTTCAAATTGGCCAAACCACATCCCTAAGTTATGCTCTATGTTTGATCTTGCTTTTATAGATTACATTAGCTAAGCTTGATGTATGCTCTATGTTTGACCTTGATTTTATAGATTGCACGAGCTAAGCCTGATGTATATTATTATGCTTGTTTGCATAATATAATGTGTGGTTAGATGACATACTAGGACTTTGTTATTGAGATGTTGACTTGCTAGACCTATGAAATAAGTGTTTGCTTATGACTTGGTAATACCGTTTTTGTATCATGCTTTGGAAATCTTAATGTTGTGTATCAGGTATGCTTACTTATTTGACATCTTAAGTAATATTAGACTGTGATGTGTGTGGATTGATGTGATCTTATTTGAGTTGCTTGAGTTGTCCATCTTATGGATATGAGATAAATACTTGTGATCATGCATGAGAAAGAATGTTTTGGATTTATATGAAGATTGTGAGCTTCTATGAATCATAAGCAGGTTGTAAACAAGTACACTTGTTGTGATTACTATGTGATACTTAGATCATATGGTTATTACTTGAAAATGGAAATAAACCAAATTGACTTTGGTTGAGTAATTGCTAGAATATGGTTATTTATTTCTGAAAATAAAGCATGCTATGAAATTGGATTTGGATTAGGCTATGATCATATATGCTAGACACATGGGTGTCTTTAGGATCATGAATGAAATATTAATGTTCCTCAAGTGTTTCTACTCATATTTAGCATGTTTGAAAGTAGTTTCAATTGTTAATATTGGTTCTTAAGAGGAAGAATTTATTTGGCATGTTTAAAGGCTTTAAGAGAGTAAAATCTCATAATTGAAAAATTCAGATTACACGACTATATCACTTGACACGCCTAGGCCATGTAGTCTACTAACTTGTGAAACATGGACTACTGAAACAACCATGCAAGGGAATATGACCTAGCCATGTACTCTACTGTCTCCCATTACATAACCTTGTATTTTGGACATTCTAATGATGCCTAAACACCCTAAATGCATACCTAATGTATTTTAATTTGATTTTCTTTAGGATCTTCTTTAATTGACTTGTATTTTGCATCTTTTAATAATGCATAAATACCCTAAATGCACACCTATGTATCCTAAATGTCATTCTCTGTAGAATCTTCTCTAATTGAGACTAAAATCTCATATGAAAATCCAAAACAAATGAATAAAAGAATCATGTCTAATTGATTTTAATTGAGAGTTATCATTTAATTAAACTTGTTAATATGACCTAAGGGTTAAATGTAAGTTTGGATGTGGCAATTGAGTTAATTACGGTTTATTATTGGATTATGAAATCAAATTAGGAAATTTGATTAATTGGTTAGGGTTTGATGAAATTAATTGTAGTAATGTTCTATTAAGGTCAAATGTAATGCATTGCATGCCTACATGATGGAATGAACTTAACTAGTCTACTTTATATGATAGGCCAAACATATGCTAGTCCTTAGGTGAGATTTGTTTAATCTTTCCCACGTTATGAGCTAAGATGTTTTATTATATGATGCTAAATTAATAAATATACATGTATTGAATTATAATTGACATAATTAGGATTGGTAATTGAGTATTGATGCCTAAATGGGGATTTATGCCTAAATGATGCATGGACATGCAATTGAATAGACAAATGTGCAATTAGATGCTAGCATCAAATAATTGTATGATCCAACTTAGAAAAGGGTGCATGTACCATAGTGCTTTAGGACTTACCAAACCATATCCTTAAGTATGCTCTATGTTTGACCTTGATTTTATAGATTGCACGATTTAAGCTTGATGTATATTATTATGCTTGTTTGCATAATATAATCTATGGTTAGATGACATACTAGGACTTTGTTATTGAGATGTTGACTTGCAAGACCTATGAACTACAATGATATAAGTGTGTGATTATGACTTAGTAATACCATTTTTGTATCATGCTTTGGAAAGCTTAATTGTAACATCCACCGCCCAATCCCGGAGGACCAGACGACGAATGCCACATTCAGTGCCGCAGTACCGTCTTATCTTACTTATTAACTCTAGATCATATATTAGGAGTGGCTAAGTATTAATAAGGAGGCAAGTGATATATTTATTTTTTTTAAACAAGATTTAAGGAAATTCCTACGAAAAATTCGCAAGAGTTTCCCCTAAAAATTAACTTACCACACAAAGAAAACATAAACACTTCCAATATATATAAATATTCCTCTAAACCCCAAAACTCCAAATCAAATCAAGAAATCACGTAGCACTTCTATATAATCATATCAATCATCTTAGGTTCTATCTTAACATAATATCATCAATTTCAAGAAATAATTGCTAATGATTATTTACTTTAAATTCACATATAGATAAAACATTTTAATTAATCTCAATTCTCATTAATTTACAAATCAATATTTACAACCTCAAACTTTTTATAATATTTCTATACATGACATAATTTACATCTCAATACATGTCTACCCAAAAATGAAGTTTCCTCTCCGATGCTACGCCCTTGGTCTTCAAGCAGCATCCACCGCTCACAACCTGCGCGTAATAAAAATCAACGTGCTGAGTGGAAGATTTAGTGGTGCTAAATTACTTAATAAATAAATAAAAAGGATTGCCTAAGCAATAAGCTTATTACATAACTTAAAAATACTTAAAGCAAATACAAAATAACAAAAGTATACAAATCAATAAAAATATTTTGGGAATCATAAATAAATTCATTCTTAAGCATTAAATCATAGTTTGTCAAATATAAGGAAATTTCTATAAAAACAAATATGTTACCATTTTTCTCTTTTAACAAAACATGATTCATTCTCGGTTAAGGGCTCATAAGTATACAGAGAGAAATATAATCAGATTCGATTTTAGAGATATCAGAGACAGAGTTGTGGCCTGTGAAAGCACCACCAGAGACAGAGATGTGGCCTGTGAAAGCGCCACCAGAGTATAATAAGCACGTCTGCTTATCCAGAGAGGACTGATAACCCTAGCATATGATCATAGCTTATATCATAACGGAGAGGCATTAAAGCTGAGCATGCTCATCTTACAGAGTAAATCTCATCTTACCATATTTCAACCATGCATACTTGAGCCCAAATCAAATACATTTCATCTTAAATCATCATAATTCTTATAAATCAATTCAAAATAATATATTCCATAACTTTTCAACTTCCTCACAAAATTTCACAAACTTACAACTTATAAATATTACCATTTTCTCCTTTTTCATACCTAATAAGTTTCAAGTGGGCACATTCAAAACATATATACTTATTATAGTATAAAAGTACTTAAATCAAGTTTTGAAGGAATAAAAACATGCCTTACCACCTAAGGGTGGTTCGGCCACTTTAGGCCATCAAAAGGGAAAGAGTTTCCCTTCCATTAAGCACCATATTTCAAGTTAGAGATACTTAGTTAAAACATTAAAAAACTTTACTTAACCCCTTTAGTCTTATAAACTTACTTTTACACATTTCAAGCCTTCTTTAAGTCTTGAAAAATACTTAAACATTAGAATTCAAGGTAGTGATTTAAACTACCTTTAAAACTCTTAACAAGTTACTCATTTAAGTTAAAATTTACATGAAAAACAAAGAAAATCCAAGGCCCTTTCACCAAGGCTAGGTTTGGCCTCTCCCTCAAATGAAAGGGAAAATGTTTTCTTTTAAATTAACCACTTTTTCTCAAAGGCAACCCCACTCAAAACCATACTAAAATCCAAGAATGCAAAAGCATGAAACAAAAGTTCATGCCCTTCCTCCTAAGGAGGTTCGGCCAAGAGAAGGGAATGTTCCTCTTTCTCATTCAAGCATTTCATTATGCTTAGAACACATAGGAAATCATGTAAGAACAATCAAATAATCAATTCCCCAACACAATTCACAAAATGATCAAAAATCATTCAAAACCTTAAAATTGGAAACTTAAAGAAATGAAAGGAGAAAGAAGATTTTAGTGCACTAACCTTAAAGACAAGCTTAGAGAAGCTTGGAAAGCCTCAATCCTTGGATTTTTCCTTCCCTTTTGAAGAGGGTTCTCCAACTTCTTCAAAGTAGGAAAAATACCCATTAAAATCAAAAGTTAACAAAAGAAATAGATGGAGCATGATTTAATGTATTAATTACATGTCCTAACCATGAATTCTACTTACTAATTCACAAAGCTCAAAGATCACAACTTACTTACTTGGGTAATAACCTCCAATTCTTAAGCTTATGACTCCAAATTCTTACTCCTCTTACTTAATTCTTAAGGTTTAATTACTAAGCTTTGGTTTAATTCATGAAATTTAAGGTAGTTTAGTGTTAAGAAATTGAAAGAAATGGAGAAGAAGAAGAAGAAGAAGATGAAGTTGGCGTGGAAGAGAAGGGATGAAGATGAGTGAATAGTGTTTGATGAGTTGTCATTTTAAGTAGAAAAGTCAAACTTGACTACTTATGTTTATGTCAAATGGGTGGCTATGATCAACTCAAGGTACTCTCATCCAATGGCTCTAAATATTCATTAAATAATTCTCCTCTAATTATTATTTAACTCCACCAATTAATTATATTAATTCCACAAAAATAATTCTTCAATTATTCTTTAACTTACTACACTGGAAAATACTATTCATTAAATACCTTAATTCTCTAAAAATATTCATAAAATATTTTCTACCAACCTAAATCATGCAAACATGCTCCAAAAATATTAAATAAAATATTAGACACACGTAGTAATTTTTTCAGACCGAAATAATACCAAGTCCTGGACCGATGGTACTATTCACAGACCGGTAAATTACTATTACCGATACTGCAAAAAGACACTAAATAAACGGACTGTTATATTAATGTTGTGTAGCAAGTACGCTTACTTATTTGACATCTTAAGTAATATTAGACTATGACATGTTTGGATTGATGTGATCTTATTTGTGTTGATTGAGTTGCCCATCTTATGGATATGAGATAAATACTTGTGAACATGTGTGAGAATGAATGTTTTGAATTTATATAAATATTTTAAGCTTTTATGAATCATGAGTAGGTTGTAAACATATACGTTTACTTGTTATGACTATTGTATGATACTTGGATCACATGGTTATTAACTAGAAATGGAAATAAACTAAATTGACTTAATAAGAATCTGTTGGGCTCTTATAGTAATCTTCATTGAGTAGTTGCTAGAATATGGTTATCTATTTCCGAAAATAAAACATGATATGAAATTGAATTTGAGTTGTGCCATGATCATATGCTAGACACGTGGATGTCTACAGGACAAGTCAATGCACTCTACTGACTCTGTCTCTAAAAGACTTTCTAAATCTACTATTAAAAGGCTAACTAACCAATATTAGTCTGACTTTTATTAGATACCGTTCTATTACCTATTCTATTTTTGTTTCTTCTAAGTCACTATTAAGGCCCATCTGTTAAAACTAAAGATTAAGATAATGATAAAACAGTTGTAATGACTGATTGCCTATAATACAAGTTACCTATAGATTTATGATATATGATTATTTGTTATGCAGGTTACATACAGGAACACTCATAAGAATATTTGTATTGCAAGTTATGTGGATAAACTTATGTATGAGATTACTTCCAAAATGAATTATTGTCTTATGATTGATATTGTTTCTTAAGATGCAAATAAGCATGAATATGACTTGATTATGAGTATTTTCATGGAGATATGGTGTCAGAACAAGAATTGTTGTAATAAATGATATTTAAATGTTGTGTATAGTTTCAATGGACCATAATTATATGTTGTGTGTGTGTATATATATATATATATTGTTCAGTAGTACTAAGTTTTAAACCCAACATGATGTTTTTAACTCGATTAGGTTGAAGGTTTGTTTATAATAAATCTCGAGTACCTATATCTAAGAGTAGATCTTCTACATCTAGACTAAAGTATGAATCCATACTACGGACGTGGCATGTATTAGACTTGAAATAATGAGAGTATTGGTTTATTATGTAAGAGTTGTAATCTATTTATTACAGAATAATTATTTTACCTCCTTTAAATTCTTTTAAGGATTTATGTTAGGTCCCACTTGCACATTAACTCTCATTTTGGGATTTGAGCTTTTGATGTTTTGGATTTATTAATGTTCAATTTGAGGATGGTTCCTCTTAAGAAATTGTTTATAGAACCTATATATTCATTATTCTTTTAAAGGTATGAAATGTTTTGTTAAATAGGTTTTATCTATTTTCTACAAATTGTACTTTCAAAGGAAACTCTTGCAATTTTTCTGTAGAGTTGACCTAAACTATTTAATAACATTGATGGGTTTTCACTTTTTTTAATATTTTAATTTCTTTGGATTTTAAAAATTGAATTGTTTTAAGCAAGTTATGATTTCAAGACTTCCGATGTATGTTTTAAGAATTGAAAACTAAGTTTTATTATTTATCCTAATTGATACTAGTTATGTACTCATAAGCAAGCGTAAAAGTATCTCCAACACAGAATGTGACATCTCCTATCTGGCCTTGCGGAGTCAGAGAGGGGGTGTTACAATAAAACAAGAATAATAATAAAAAGGAAACAAAATAAATATTAACAACATTAATGGTTAAGGATTAGTGCATTAATGAATAAAGAACAAAATAATAAGGAGAGCATAAATGTAAATGAGCTTGAAACTTAAATTATTGAAATTTAAAGAACGGAAATATAAACTACAATAAGTGACACTAAAGTCAAGTTCTAACAAGATTTGGATTCAAGAATTTGATGGCCATCATTAATAATGAACAACTATGAGTATCATAATTTGTTTCTTGATTATTGTTGTTTTTTAAGAGTGAAATCAAGCTAAAACACCATAATAAGTGTAAATGCTTAATGTTAAACCCAAAAAGAACCATGGATTAAGGTTAGATTGCTTTAATTACATCTAAGTTCCTGGATTGAAGACCATGTGCCACATGTTATGACGTGAGATATCAAGTTTATGGCACGAGTGACTTTCCCCGACCAAAAATCTAAAAAAATTCTCAGAGGCCTATTTGGCTGCTAAGTAGTGTCGTGCACCCTACGTGTGGCTTATGCCATTAAGTAGCGACATGCATCATTGCTAACGTAGTCATCAGACCTTGGTTGATCATGGATCTCCACACAACCAATAGAGAATGAGAGATTTAACTCACCAAAGAAGAAAGGAGAAGAAGTAAATAGATAAAGAATCTTAGATGTTGCCTTGTTTGGAGAAATCACAAAACTTCAATGAAATATTTAAGAACACCCAAAAATCTTTAATCCTTGATCGGCAATTGGAGAATCAAATATTAAATGAGTGTTTGTTGGTGATTGATCATAAAACCTCAAAGAAGTTTTGGCAAAACGATTGATCAATTTGACTCAAGTTATAACACTTGCTATAGTTCAAATTTAGAGAAAGAGAAATGATTTTCCAAGAGTTCCTCTAAACAATCAAAGACCAACCCCTAATCCATTGATCTCTAAGCCTATTATAAGCAAACATAGGATTAGGCGACCCTAATTTTGGGGCTTAGGTGGCATGGCCACTAATGAGCTTGAAACCAAGCTAGGCCCATTTTCACAAAATCAATCCGAGCAACATGCAAAATGAGATATTTTACCAGGCACGTCCCAGGAAAACCTAAGAAGATTCTTAGGCCCTATTTTATTGTGAAACTCTTAAAAACTCAAAAATGTAAAAAATAGTCAAATAACTCAAATTTCTTAAACTCGGACCATCGGCCTAAGAATCAAGGCAATCGGATGTCCCAATTTTATTTTATGACAAAAAAGATTATCATCAGTAAGTTATATTGTTGGGAAAAATTTAAGCATTTACAATTTATCCTCACTTTAATGATTTTTTGCTTTATAAGCCGAATATTGTCAAAGTGTAAAGTAGACGCACAAGTGAGAAATATTCACTTGCAATTGTTGAGAGATCTACCATGTTAGAAAAGACAAGGCAATTGTCCTTTCGATAGAAATGCATTCTTCAAACAGCTTTAATGGGAAAGTACGCCATTTGGCAGGATAGACGGAGGATGTGTGCCATTTTGATGTTTAACAGCTTCTGTCGATGAGTATGCCATCTCGACGCCTTTATGAAAATTTTGTCACTTTGGAAGGGTGTCATTCTGGACTTGTTGGGTGGAAGAATTGTGCCATTTGATGGTTGACGACTTCTACAAATGACTGCACCATTTTGGATGGTTTAATCTGATGCGTTACTTTAGACGGGTCAAATTAATGGCATGTGTAATGCTTTAATTGTTTATCTTTATATTCATTTGAAATAAATTAATTAATGATTGTGTATTGATTAAATTAAATCATCGTAATGTAATTGATCAATATAATGTTAGAGAATTAATAGCATATTAAATAGCAATTTATATAAATTTTAATGACACATAGTTTATGAATCTTAACAATATGGATAGTTATTATTTTATGTTAAAAAATTAAAAATTATTTTTTATTAAACTAAATTATGTTAAATTAATTGATTAATTATAGTGTTAGAGAATTAATAACATGATAAATTGATTATTTATACACCTTTTATTATTTAAATTAAATTATTTATTCATGGATTTTATAATGAGTTTACTATATCTGTCTATAATACTTGTCACATTTGGAATTTTATGTCTCTTAAGAAACCATTAAATTTGCCTATGTTACAATAAATTATTGAGTAAATTGACTATATTACCTTTAATTTAATACTAATTAAAGTAATAATAATTAGTCATATATAAAGGGTAAACACAAAAAAGAATATTTATTACTTTTTGAAATCACAAATGTGACAAGTATTTTGAAACAAATTATTTTTTTCAAATGTGACAAGTATTATGGAACGGAGGTACTAATTATTTTTACATTAATTCTTAAATAAATCAAATTAATGAATTTTATCACCTTTCATTTTACTTTTTTTTATTTATCTCAATAAATTTCAACATTTTTAATCCATACTCCTCAACATATGTCTACCTATTAATTTTTACTCTAGTAATTAAAAATCACAGCTATATTTTTTTACCATTGATATATGTTTATAATATTTTTTAATAGGACAATAAAAGAAATTTCGTTAAAATACCTATAAACTATATATCTATTCTTTCAATTTTATTTTTATTTTATTTACTTTACTTTTTTTTTGCTAGTTAACATTTATAACTAATCGATTTGGGGGCTTTTGAATAATGCTCTCCACGAAACTATTTCGAAATCTAACATCATTTCCAAACTATTTACCAATCTAATATTTATTTTGACATGAAAAGAGAGTTTTGCATTAAAACTAACAATTGCTTAGTTATTTCAATTCACTAGAAAAAGTAACATGTACTGACAAGTAATCAGTAAAAGATAGTTATATGAATATAATTTTTATTTTATATTGAAACCACCAATCCAATTGGTGGTTTCAATATCAAATAAAAATTTTGAGTTGTCAATTTGCGTTTTCTTTAAAAAACACAATTCGTTTGGTAGTTTTACTACAACTATGAGATGTGACTACTAGTTAGCAAAAAATACGTAAGGGAATAATATTTTGTTAAGAGTCAACCAGATTAATTAGTGGTTTCAATAAAAAAATTTTTATTCACTCAAAATACTTTTTACACCAAAACACATAATCTGCTGGTTTTGGGGCAATACATTTGATATGTGCAATGAACTAGACATTTGATTTCATTTCGAGATGTAGAAGTTGGAGCTATGGTAATTATTCGATATCTTTTTATCTTATCTTGTAATTTCTTAATGGAAAAATTATAACTTTGGTTTCCAAACTTTCAATTTTTTTTCCATTTTGGTATCTGAACCGAAAACAATATTAATCCGGTTCTTAAACTTTTAAATTTTTGCAATTTAGTGTCTCCGACAAACTTTTATGTTCGGAAATACTATTGGACAATTGTGGTACCCAATATTAATGTGTTGGCGCCTACATGAATTAATTTTTTCCACGCCTCACACCACATCAACTCCACATCAAAAAGATTACTTTTTAATTCCACATTTACCCCTCATTTAATGCACCCACACCCACCTTAAGTGAACAAGAAAGAAAGAAAACTCAAACGTCAGATTGATTTATCAATGAGCTTTACATCCAAACTCTTCTCCTCTCCTCCTCATTAGGGCACGATTGATCGATCTCTAGAAATCTATCTCTTTGATTCAATTGAAAGAAAAAATTGAGTTGAAGAATATTTCACCTTCGAAAGGCAATTTTATGTGTAGTGAAGATGCAAAAGATAGGTCCCAATACTAGGTACGTCCATATTTAGTAAATTTGGTTTGTGAAAGTTTTTTGTTTATAATATTTGTGGATTCCACATGGGTAATATTTTTGCGCAATATTTATTTATGCCTTATCTCTTTTTTAATGGGTTTCTGAAATTGATGTATTTTAATAGGGCTTTCATTTATGATCTGAACATGCAGTGGGTACGAGTTTACAATTGATGTTAACTATGGTGGTATTTTTATGAGTAATATAAACTTGAATCAAAAGGTATATGTAGCAAGTGACAAAATTTCCTTTGCTCTTGACTTAGAGAAGTTTACGATAGATGAACTCAGAAAAGAAATATCCGTTACATTGGGTGAGAGAGCATTGGATCAAATGCATTTTAGAAAGCCATCAATGTCACTTAAACATGGTATGGTTTATCTATTTGAGGGGACCATTTAGTTGTTTTGGACCTGTTGAGGAAAAATAATACTTTGGAGGTGTACATTGAACATGCTATCATCAGGGATAAAAGTGTAACTTCAAAAACGAACAATGAAGCATTTCTGATATTGTTTGTGACCTAACTTGTGAGCAGGGACCTAATGTATTAAATGAACAAAACTTATGCCCTTTAGAGTTTAATAGTCTTGGAAATACAGTTGGGGGAATTGAATGCAGACAACAACCTTTTGTGTTTGTAGAAAATCCACTTACTTTTGTGGTTGGTGCTGAGGCAAGCATCGATAGAACTGGGAATAGAGATTCTAGTAGTCATTTATTTGATATTGATGTGCATTCTAAGGTTGAGGGTCATAGGGGGGTTAGAGAGGGTGAAACAGATGTAGGGAGGAAAACTGAAATAGATGGTGAAAATGATGTGAGAGAAGAGGAAGTTGAGTTAGAGGTTATTGGGTGTGAATGGATGTCATGTGATAACGAAGAGCAACAAGATGTGAGGGATGCAATTAGGGATTTTCAAACAAACACACGTAGATCAAAGGCAACGAGGCAACAAGTACGGGCTCACACTAGAATTAATTATGAAGAAGCAAATGATGAGTTGATGAAGACGAAGAAGTAATGCATCAGGGCTTTCAAAGGAGAGGTAAATTTCCTAGCTTTAATCCTGATTCTAGAACTATTAAGTTTGAAATTGATATGATGTTTAGTATAGCTGAACAATTCAAAGATGTTGTATCACAAAAAGCATTACAAGATAGTAGGGATGTAAAATTTGTAAGAAACACTAGAACTCAATTTAGAGCAAAGTGTGTTAACCAATCTTGTCCTTGAGTTATTTATGCTTAATGGAAAAAAGCATTTAGGACATACAAGTTAAGACATTGTTTGTGTAACACCCATTGTCGAATCCCGAAGGACCCGACGACGAGCACCATATTCGGTACCGGAGTACTATTTTATAAGGAAATTTCTACGAAAAACCTGCAAGAGTTTCCCTTAAAAATGAAACTTGCCAAACAAATGAAAATCAAAACACTTCCAAATATTTAATCCTCCAAACCCCAATACTCCAATTCAATAGAATAGTTACGCAACACCTCTAAATATCCACATCAAACCATCTTAGGTTCTATCATATTATAATGCCATCCATTCTCAAAATCAATTACTAATAATCATACACTTAGAATTCATATAAAATGATATTTCTTAATTAGCTACACACTTCATTAATTTACAACATAATGTATACAACTCAATCTCTTACAACTTTATACATGCCATAATACAACCTATACATGTCCTGCCCAAAATAGATTTTCCTTCTCTGATGCTACACCTCCAGTCTTCCTATAGCATCCATCGCTCTTAACCTGCGCGTGATAAAAATCAACGCACTGAGTAGAAAACTCAGTGGTGCTAAATAACTTAATAATACCATAACTACGATTGCCTAAGCAATAAACTTAAAATATTTAAATCAAATAAAAAAAACTAAAGGTATACAAATCATTCAAAATATTTCGAAAATCATAAATAAATTCATTCTTAAGAATAAAAATTCATAGTTTGACAAATATAAGAAAAATTCTACAAATACAAATATGTTTCCATTTTTCTTTATAACAGAACAAAACTTATTCTTAGTTGAGGGCTCATATGTATACTGAGAGAAATATAATCAAATTTGGTTACGTAGATACAGATTTGTCCTATGAAAGTGCCAATAGAGATTTGGCCTGTGAAAGCGCCACCGGATAATAAGCGCGTTGGCTTATTTAGAAAGGAATCTAGAGCCTAGCATATGATCATAGCTTATAATATAACAGAAAGGCATTAAAGCCAAGCATGCTCATTAACCGGAATAAACCTCATCTTACCATATTTCAACCATGCATACTTGAGCCCAAAATAAATCCATTTCTTAATAGATAATCTTATTTCTTATGCAAGATTCCTTAGCAAAACATTTCATAACTAATACTTATTATTTCAAAATTTCTTAACTTACAACTTGTAAAAATCCAACAGAACACACTTATGTTCCAAACAAAAATAATACTTTCATAATACACATATATACTTAGCCTAAAATACTTAAAATCAACATTTAGCAAAACATTTCAAAGCCTAAACATTTTTACTTCAAAATAACTTAACTTACAACTTCAAAATATTATCCAATTTTCATACTAATACTTATCAAATATACATACTCAATATATCATGAAATACATAAAACCAACTTAAAGAAAAGAAAGAAAGCATAAGCCAAGCCTTATCACCATTAGGTGGTTCGACCTTTCCTTGAACACAAAGGGAGAATGATTCCCTCATGAAATATCTTTTAATTCCAAATTAAAATTATTTAATAAAATCATTACTTAACAACAATTAATCATAAAACTCATTTTTACTCAATTAAAGCTCTCTTTAAGTCTTGAAGCTCTCTTTAAGTCTTGAAAAATTTCTTAAACATTAGAATAGAAAGTAGTTATTTAAACCACCACAAAATCACTCGTTAACTAACTCATTAGAGTCAAAATCAAACATGAAAATCAAAGAAAACTCAAGGCCCTTTCACCAAGCTAGGTTCGGCCTCTCTTACAAATGAAGGAAGAAATGGTTTTCTTTTCAAAATAACCACATTAACTTAGAGAATGACCATTCAAAAACACATAGCCATCAAAAGAAAGCAAAATCATGAACAAAAATTCATGCCCTTCCTCCTAAAGAGGTTCAGCCAAGCATAGAAGAAGGGGAAAGAGGTATTCCTCTTCCCATTCAAGCATTTTATCATGCTTAAAAATCATGGAAAATCATATAAAGGCAACCAAAACAACCAATTTCCAAACAAAATCATAAAAACTTGAAAATTCATTCAAAAACCTAAAAATTGAAAACTTAAAGAAATGAAAGGAGAAGAAAGATATTATTGCACTAACCTTGAAAATAAGCTTGAATAAGTTTAGAAAGCTTTATTCCTTAACCTTTTCCTTTCCTTTAGAGGATGGTTCTCCAACCTCTCCAATGTAGGAAAAATAATCATTAAAATCAAGAAATGATGAAAGAAAAAGATGGAGTATGATTTAGTGTATCAATTACATGTTTAAGCCTTGAATTTCACTTATTAATTCACAAAATCCAAGAATCACAACTTAATTGTTTGTAGAGATTCTCCAAATTTCCTTTATTCAAGTCACCAAACATCACTTCTTTAGCTTAGGTCTTAAAGATTAATTACTAATTCAAGGTTTAACTTAAGTGATTTGGTGTAGTTTGCAAGTAGAGAAGTTGAGAGAAAATGGAGGAGAGGGAGAGAGAAAATGGTGTGGAAGTGGGGAGAAGAAGAAGAAGATGGAATAGTTGATAAGCTTTGTTGACTTTAATGTTGCTAATTCACCACCTTTTGAAAAGTGTTTGGCTTGGATCAAGTTAAGGTATTTTAATCCAAAGGCTCTAAATATTCACCAAATAATTCTCCATTAATTATTATTTAACTCCACCAATTTATTAAATTAACTCCATGAAAATAATTTCTCAATTATTCCTTAATATACTACACTAGAAAATACTATTCATTAAATACTTAAATTCTCCAAAAATATTCATGAGACACTTCTACCCACCTAAATCATGCAAACATGCTCCAAAAATATTAAATAAAATATTAGACATGCATGGTAATTTTTCTAGATCGAAATAATATCAAGTCCTAGACCGATGGTACTATTCACAGACTGGTAAATCACTATTACCGATACTGAAAAACAACACTGGAAAACGGACTGTTACAGGTTGACAAGTACACTTGTGCTATATCTTACAAGAATCGCAGGGTTATTGCAAAATGGTTAGCTAAGAAGGTATTGGACAAGTATAAAAGTGTTGAGACAATGAAACTTATAGACTTTAAAGCTTAATCAAAGGAAGATATAAGTGTTGAAGTTAGTTTGATAAAATTGAGAAAGACAAAAAATTTTTATCTTTCTATGATGAATGGAGACTCAAAAGGTGAATATGCGAAGCTTTAGGACTACTTAGGGAAAATTAGGAGATTAAATGAGCATAGTAATGCAGAGCTTAGAGTACGTAAATCCATTCACTATGACCTTGCCATTTTTGATAGGATGTATATTTCATTTTCTTGCTTAAGACAAGGTTTTTTAGAAGGTTGTAGGAGGATAATTGGATTAGATGGATGCTTTCTTAAGGGAAAAATTAAAGGACAACTTCTAGTTACAGTAGGGAGGGATGGGAATAATCAAATGTATCCCATATCTTGGGTTGTTGTGAATGTGGAAAATACTAATACATGGAATTGGTTCATTGAGATGCTGAGAAAAGACTTAGGAATTACAGATGGGGAGGGATGGACTTTCATAGTAGGTTAACAAAAGGTAATTAATCACAAACTGTTATTTTTCACAAGGGTATTTTAAAATGCACTTTTGTTTATCATTTAATATGGCTGACTTCTATAATCTTGTGGGGACTAATTAAAGCAATCAGAGAACAAATGCCCTCTTGTGAGCAAAGATGTTGTGCAAGGCATTTATATGCTAATTGGAGTCAGAAGCACAAGGGATTTGAGCTGCACAGGCTGTTTTGGGCTTTTGTCAAGTCATACAACATGGCTGACTTTGAGGTAAATATGAAAGTCTTGAAAATTTGTCACCTAAAGGTTTTCATGATATGTTGAATATCCTCCCTAGTCATTGGTGTAGAGGTTATTTTACAACTAGGTTTAAATGTGATACCAGTTTACTAATGGGATGTCCTACTGCCTTACAAAATTTCATTTTTGACCCAATCTTGAGTGAAATAAATACCGCGGCTTCAATCTTTTTCAATAAAATCATCACGATAAACACTAACTGGGGGGGGGGGGGGGGGGGGGGGGGGGGGGGGGGGGGGGGGGCGGGGGGGGGGGGGGGGGGGGGGGGGGGGG